>JAMWEH010000636.1:0-35805 GCA_024721245.1 Mitragyna speciosa | reverse complement strand
TAAGAATATCATATTTAAAATGTGAAACTGGCTGTGAATGGTTTGCATCAAAGAGACGTTATGTAAGAACCAAAATAATAATAATAATAATAATAATAATAAAGAACTATAAATGATACAATGATAAAAAAATAAAAATACAATGAACATGATAACAAAGCAATTCTGTTTGAGCAGTTCGCTTTTGAATTATTCTTAAAACATGTTTATAAATTACTTTTGTTATTTTACAATCATATTTTAAAAAGTGTAATAGTACTGAAAAGAGAATACAGTCCAAATAGATTAATTTCTCTTCAAACTTTTTATTTACAGTATTAGTTTATTGTTCTCATTATTCTTTTTTTTTTTTTTTGAAAAAAAATGGGAGTTCTTGTTCTCATCTTTTTGAGTAATATCTTTTTGTTTTATGGTGCACTGGTGGGCCTAAGGCCCTAATTTAGTCTGACCAAACTAAGTTGGGTAACAACCATACATCACATGCCAAGTGGATTAGGGTCATAAGGTTGTTGGATGCTTCATTTTGTAATGATATTTGCAGCAACATTTGTCCCGTCTCTCTATCTAACTAATAGTTCACGTCGGTTATTTAAATGAGCCGGACATTGAATTCATAGTTACAAACTTCAAATGCGTTAAATAATTGGGCAATTTGTAACTTAAATTAGGCCATTTCTTACAATCTACCCAATTTTTTTTTCAAAATAAATTTTTTAAATTAATGGTCAAGATTGACTTATATAAAAAATAGTCATAAATTTTACTTTTTACTTCAACACTATTTAGCATAACTATAATGAAACATTCGCGTTGAGACATCTTTTGTAAATGTTATATTATTCAAATGTATGGTAGCTTATTGCGAAACTTACAATTATACTTTACTTGTAAATTCTTAAAATATTTTTCTATTAATAAAAGAACCATTTATTGATTGTAATTCATAGGTTAGTATTTTGATGTGTAACATAAACTTAGCATCTCTTACTCAGAATGGTGGGTGCTACCTTTCTATTTTACCCACCAGTACAAGCATATTTATTTATCTAAGGTCTTTTTCTTGATTACACAGAAACTGAAAAACAACAAAGGAAAACCTTAAAAAATAAGAACAATAAAAATTATTATTATTGTTGTTGTTGTTGTTGTTGTTGTTGTTGTTGTTGTTGTTGTTGTTGTTATTATTATTATTATCATTATTATGGTAGGTCCATTAGGGGTTCACAATAACAAATAAATAATTGATTTGTTTAGTGCATTTCTCTTCTAATTTGTCTAATTGATTTGTTTAGTTTGGTTTCCATCATTTGAGCACATGTTAAAGCAATTAAAAGTAATCATAGTCATGTAATTTAACAAATTACCTTCTTTCTTTCTCATGCACACACTTTTTCACTAGTGCTGTAACAAATTCCTTTCTTTTTCATCAAATCATAACAAAAATAACTCCACACATTTCTTATTCCCCAATTCCCTAATTAAAGCCCACCTCAATTTCATCACCATCTCCATTAATTCCTCTACAAAACCTTTCACAATCAAAACTCCTTTTGCCATCATCCAATCTACTTTTTTATATTAAACTCTGATTTACTTTTCCAAAATCCCCCAGAATTGAAGAAATTCTATAGTTTCTTTCTAGATTCTTGGCATATTTGAAGAAATTATGGGAATCCCTGTTGCAATTTAGCTTGAAAATATTTATGAAAGTTCAAAAAATTCAGCCTTTTTTCAGTTAAATTGTGGGGGTTTTGTTGATATAGTTCTCAGATTATCCAATTTTATCAAAAGATTAGATTTTTAGGACCTTTTTGGATAAAACCCTAGCCTCAAATTTGCTTGTGCTTATAGATTTAGGGTTTGGTATTAAAGGGTGGTAGTCAGCTTGTGTTGTAATTGAGCTTTGGAGGCAGTGAATTGAAGCTCAATTCGGAGATTTTTCGTAGTTCTAGTTAGATTTAGTTGGTTTTTATGAATTAAAGGGTTTTTGTTTATTGGATTGAAGTTATATTATTTACAAGGAGGAAAAAAAAGCAAAAAATCAACAAGAGAAAAAAAGGAGAACAAAAAAGGAAAAGTACGAGCTTGTTAAGAATATAGATTCTGGCAATTTTGGTGTTGCTAGGCTTATGAGGAATAAGGAGACCAAGGAGCTTGTTGCAATGAAATACATTGAAAGAGGACCCAAGGTTACATTTTAATATGTATTTTTCTTACAATGCAATTATTCTATTGATCTAATTTTCTTTTATTGTAATATTAGTTAACGTTGTCAATTTTGTAGTTCCTTGCCTTTTTAGTATTTGTATTCTGGAGCTTTCTATGTCAAATTGTTTAATTTTTGTTTATTCTTTCTTGCCTTGTGTGTTTTTTACATGTGCTTGAAGTTGAGTTCAAATATTGAAGTCTAATGGAGTTCTGCAAACTGATGCTAGAATTTTGATTCTTTTGTGTAGATTGATGAGAATGTTGTACGAGAGATATACATCACAGGTCTCTTAGGCATCCAAACATTATTCGATTCAAGGAGGCGAGCCACTCTAGTTAGTTTTTCATAATTTTTTTTCTTATATATTAGATTCTGCTTGCACGAAGTAGAATAATGCTCAGGATCTCTTGTGGATTTGATTTGGACTTGCAAGTGGTATTGACTTCAACACATCTTGCTATAGTGATGAAGTATGCAGCTAGTAGGGAGATCTTTGAAAGAATCTACAATGTTGGAAGGTTTAGTGAATATGAGGTATGATATCTTGTGTGGAAGTTCATTTATAAGTTAGCTACCATTTTCCACTGCCAAAAGCCCCAAAAAAAGGGGGAAGGATAAAAAAAAAAAGAGAGAGAGATTGAAAGAGACAGAGAGACTAAGAAGAAAACTTTCTCGCCCAATTTTTTTTTTTGGGTTTGGGGGTGGAGGAGACAATTGTTTTACTGAGAGAATCACAATTTCTTTGAAGACAAAACTGTTTTATATCTACATGTTTATATTTCACAATTTGATTGGTATTTTCACTTCAAATATTCAAGCTAGGTACTTCTTCTAGTAGATCATTTCAGGAGTCAACTATTGTCATTGCACAGTAAATTGGCAGATAATCTTGTGCATTGCTATATTTTTTAATTTTAAGCACTCAAAAACCTGCATATGATCAAATTGCCAAGTACGTGTGTGTGTTTTTGTGTGTATATTTATATATTTATATTTGAAGCTACTTAACTTGTTTCTCGTGTGCAATGTGCAAATTGATAATTAAATTCTTTTTACAGCAAATATGCCATAAAAATTTAAAGTTGGAGAATACTCTTTTGAGTGGAAGCCCTGCTCCACGTCTGAATATATGCGATTTTGGTTACTCTAAGGTGCAAATTGTGATTCATCAATTAAAACTATAGAATTTTTATTTTATGATATATACATTATTGCCCTTACTGTTTTTGTTCGCTCATCCCTTCTTGACTTGGTTTATTAATCTCTTCTTCATTCAAGACCAAAATCAATAGTTGGCACTCCAGCTTGTATAGCTCCTAAGGTTCTATCTAGGCAAGAATACGATGGAAAGGTTTGTGTCTTTTCTTTCAACTTATTCTCCCTCATAGAACAGAGATGTGTCTATTGTATTTCAAGTTCTTAAAGTAGTTTCTATTTCAGCTGGATAATGTGTTGTCTCGTGGGGGTGACACTCTATGTTATGCTTGTTAGAGCTTACCCTTTTGAAGACCAAAAAGATCCAAAAATTTTCAAGTAGACTTTCAAGTGTGTTTTTTTCGTTTGATGTTATCTACTTTTTGTTATAGAGGAATATGATGTTGTTGACTTTGTTATTCTTTTTCCGCGAATCATGGCCGTGCAATACAAGATACCTAACTATGTTCATATATCTCAAGAATGTAGGCATATTCTTTCTCGCATTTTTGTTGCCAATCTAGCTCGGATATGTAATTGATTGATGTGACTCAGTTGTTGACTACCTGATTTGAACTCTTTTTGATGAGATAACGAACGAATCTTGCATAGAAAATCATAGTGCTAGTGTTGTTGCATCAAGAACTGGATGGTTAACATCTCTTTGTTGCTTATGTCAAGAGACTAACCAGTTGGGCTTGGGATAATTTGCATTTGGCTTTTTAACCGCTAGGAACATGCTTGATTCTTACTCCATTCAACTCTTCCCTTGCATTGATGTAAGATGTATATATTTCTTTGGCACAATCTCTTATGCAAGACTGAATCATTTGACCTCTCTTTTCATTCTCAACATTGATCTATCTGTTTATTTATGAAACACTTGTTCAGTTGAAATAGTTAAAAAGTATACTTGATGGAACGATTATATCTCACAAAATTGTTCTGGATTTGTAAAGAGTTATAATCAAAGACATGAAAACTCATCCATGGTTTTTGAAGAATTTGCCCAGAGAATTAATAGATGCATCTCAAGCTGCCTATTACAGAAAAGAAAACCCAACTTTTTCTCTTCAAAATGTGGAGGAGATCATGAAAATTGTTGCAGAAGCAAAGACTTCTCCTCTTGCTTCCCATTCAATTGGTGGCTTTGGTTGGGGAAGTGAGAAAGATGAAGAGAAATAAGAAGATGTGGACGGGGAAGTGGAGGTAGATGAGGATGAGGATGGTGAAGACGAATATGATAAACATGTGAAGGAGGCACAAGCAAGTGGAGAGGTTCAGCTTAGCTAAGAGCTATCCATCTTTACGTGTTGAATACTAAGTTTTGAAGTTAATCAACTTTGGGATGTTCTCATGATTGTATAAAAACATGATAAAAACTTTGTAGATTATGTGATATTATGGTAAACAGGTTTGTGAATTGTAGTACAGAGATATGTGTGTATTGCATAATGAAGTTCAAACATAAAGAGTCCCATTTGATTTTGTTTATTTTTGAGCATGCAGCTCAAGCAGGTGTCTGTAATATTTCTGTCCTCTTGAATGGTTGTCTCAGTTAAATATCTTGTCTTCTATAGTTTAGTTGTATTTTGATTAGTCTTGAGTGTCTATTTCTTTCTGCATTTCTTGTTTTAAGGCATTTGTTCTCATTTTTGTCTTTTCATCGCTTAATGGCGATTCTTGTGGAATAGTATTTAGATAAACATATTGTAAATATGAGATGCCACTTATATAATATTATTCTCAACCATTTATTGTTCAAGAGTTTGTGAAAATTGCACAGAGGACTTGTATGGTCCCAGAGATAAAGGATCCGAGCATTTACGGTTGGTAAGCCCCTCCTGAGATAAAAGAGGAAAAAGTTCTTGTTTTCATCATTTTGTAGAGAACCCGAATCTCTATTTATTGGATTGAATGATTTGTTGCAATTATAGTCACGCGTAGAGCAGTGTGGTTAGAAGCTTGCAAGTACATATCTCAATCATATAAAAATCGCCAATTGTTTTGTTTCTCTAAACAATGTAGATATTCTACTGCTTGTAATAGTGACGGTGATTTGTTGTTTGTAGTTTCCATTGCGATTCACAGGTTGAAGTCATTAAAATGATAAGAAAACAGAAATACATATTTGTAAGATGGCTGTTGTAGACACCAAATTTTGACACACCATTTATTTTCAAACATTGAGGGGGCATGTTTACACTTTTGGGACAAATTTTTTAATTTTTCCCATAATTTGGGGGGCAAAATAGTAATTTTATCTGTAAATATTTTTCTATCAATTTTTGGGGGTTTTAAATTCATATTTTTACTTTTATATAAATTTTTTAATTTCTTATGATTTTTCTGGATTTAATTGGTATTTTTTATTTTTTTGTACCAGTTGAGGGCAAAATCGTCATTTTACAATTTAAATTCATTTTTCACCAATTTTGAGTAAAAAATGCATTTTTCAGTGTTTTAAACTTATTTAGTTTTTGGTAATTTTTGAGGTCGATAATTATTTTTCCGAGAATTTTCATTGCCCGAGGGCAAAATCGTCATTTTTACAAATTAAATTCATCTTTCACCAATTTTGAGTCAAAAATGCCTTTTTCAGTGTTTTAAAATTATTTGTAATTTTTGATAATTTTCTGAGAACAATAACTATTTTTTCTGTGAATTTTCATTGCCCAAGGGCAAAATCGTCATTTTACAATTTAAGTTCATTTTTTGTCAAATTTTGAGTCAAAAATGCATTTTCCAGTAGTTTAAGCTTATTTTTAATTTTTGATAATTTTTTTAGAACAATAACTATTTTTCTTTGAATTTTCATTGCCCAAGGGCAAAATCGTCATTTTACAATCTAAGTTCATTTTTTGTCAAATTTTGAGTCGTAAATGCCTTTTCTAGTGTTTTAACCTTATTTGTAATTTTTGATGATTCTTTTTGGGGTCAATAGCTATTTTTCTACAAATTTTCATTGTTCAGGGGCAAAACCGTCATTCTACACCCCGAGCGCGTTTTTATCAGTTTTGAACTCTAGTTTTTATTTCTTAAATCTAATATGATTTCTTTTTGAAAATTTAGAGATTTCTGTCAGATTCTTTGTATTAATTTTAATTTTGAGGTTAAAAAATATTTTTTAATAAAATTAGCATTTTTAATACCGGTAGCATTTCTGTTATTTTACAGTATTCTTGGCCAACAAGACAAGTGCAGTATAAATACCCCACTTAGGGATGAAAAATAAAAAAACCCTAAAACACTTCTTCTTTTGGTTTTTTTTAGATTAAAACACACACTCCACACCACAAAACACACACCAGCGCCGTTTCTTCAAAGAATTCTACTGTTCATCTTCTTCCATAAAACTACTGTTCATCGAACCAATTACACTGATTTGTCATCAGATCATTTTGAAGTTTCAAAAAGGTAACTTCTTCTCTTCCTTTTATTGAATTTGCTTTCATTTTTAGGGTAAATCTGATTAAATTTTTATGCTTGTTGAGAATTTTATTGTATCCGTTAAGTTTTCTTTCGGTTTTGATTTTTTCTGAACTTTTCTTTTAGTTGTGTTTCTGGGTTTTATTCTTGTTCTTCTGTGATTGTTTTTCATCATTTCTTCCCTCTCTACCGGAGCTCCTCTATTCCACCGTCTCCACCAGAAACCCCCAGCTACCTTCTCCACCACCGTATAACCACTTTCACCACCAAAATCCACCGTGAACATAACAACCACCAGCTTTAACAATTTCCACTGGAATCCCAAAATCATCAGTCAGCCTCCTGCTCCACCTCCCTTTCCTTTCAGTTACAACTCACCAATTTCAGTCAAATTACAGTCCCATAAGCTGCAATTAAACCTGAAAAACAGAAAATTCCAATAGCAAAGTTATCAATTAAATCGGTCCACCAATATTTCCACCGCCTCACCACCGACCACTCTCATCAGAACCCAAAACCACCTAAACAGCTACTTTCAGCTTTAGAAAGCCACCACCAAAACCACCTGAACCCCACCTCAAATCAACCACCTGCACCTGCCGGAGCAATCAACAACTCAACCTATAGCAATTCTAAGACTAACTAGAGACAACCAAACCCACTGAAACCTCCATCTATTCCTCTCACTGCTCAGCCCAGAAAATAGACCTCCGACAGATCCCCATCTCCAGCAAATTTCCCAAAAATCACCAAAACTCCAAACCTCACCATCTCATTCATAGACACACTCATGCAACAACAAAACAACCTGCAAAGAAACAATAAAACCATCACTCAAATCACAAATCCAATAACTAAAATACTACCATATCAGTCACTGCCCAAACTACCAGCAGCCTCCGGATCACAAGACAAACAGTCACATAGCCTCACAACGCCACCAAACACCATTCCAATCCACCTCCCAATCGTCAATCCTAACCCCTTTGAACCACCAATCACCATCATCTGAATCTATTTTCAAACCCACGCCATTCCATTTCACAAATTCCACCTCCATCTCCCCAGTTTCAATAGGGGGATCGACTGAGACATCGATTCTAATGGCTCCTGGGCAGACGAGTGAGACGGAGAGAAAAATCGATCGAAAAATAAAAGAGAAAAGGAGAGAATCGATCGGAGAAGAAGAAGAAGAAATAGGGAGACGAGAAGAACAGGGGAAGGATAGACGAGAGAAACTGAGGAAGTGAATCAGAAAGGGGAAAGAAGAAAAGGGGATTTCGGGTGAGGGAAAAAGGAAAGAGAAGTTGAGAGAAGGGGGGGTGAGCAGAAAGAAAAGAGAAGCGAGAGCTCAAGAAGAGAAACCAGAGAATTAGAGGGAGAGAAATCGGTGAAGCAGGAACCGAAAGAGAAGAGAGAAAGAGAGTGAGAAAATAGAGAGAGAACTGAAGGGGGTGGTGGAGCAATTGAACGAATGAGAAGAGAGAATAGAGAAGAAATCAGAGAAAAGGAAAGAAGCAAGAGCATTCGGCGAGAAAGAAACAGAACCGAGAGAAGAGACAGAGAGCAGAGATGAAGAGAAGAGACAGAGAGCAGAGGTGAAGAGACAGAAGAGAGAAAAGAAAGAGGGAAAAGGTCAGAAAAGAATGAAGAAAGTCTGGGGAAAGACGGTGAGACAAGGGGGAGAGCAGCGAAAGAATAAGGGAGAAAATAGAAGGGAGAGGTGATCGGAGAAAGCAGAATGAGAAGAACGAGAGGAGAGACAGAGAGTGAGAGTAGAAGAAAGAGAGGTAATTTTGGGAAAATATTAGAAAGCGAATTTAGGGATTTAATTTTTATGACCTTTTAGTTTTTTTTTTAGTTTATGTAATTTCCTAATTAGTTGTGATTTTGTTTTAATTTTTTTTTTGCTTAGGTTAAGTTTAGTTATTAATTAATTTTTAACTTGATTAAGTAATTTCAGATAATTAATCTAGTTTACTCTTACTTATTCCTACATAAAATGATATTTATGTTAAAGTCCCCTTTTCCTTTTGTATTGACAATTTTGCCTCTAAAGATTTATTACTTTTTGCAATTGAGTCCTTGCCTTTCATAAATTGACCCCCCCTAATTCTAATTTCTTTCAATCAAGTCTTTATTAATTGCAAGTAAGCCCATTAGTTGCTGAAATTTATATTTTGTGCCCTTTTACTTGCTTAAATTTACATTTTTGCCCCCCCCCCCCCGTTTATGTGAATTTTTTAAGTTTTACCCCTTGAGTTTTATTGAATTTTATTTTTGCCCCGTAGTTGTTAGAATTCATTTTTTATCTCAATTCGTCAATAGTTATATATTTTGGGTTTTATTTTGATTATACCGAGATGCTTTGACTTGTTTGCTCATTTTGAGTAGTATTAGTACCGGGTCTTCAAAGAGGTATCCCGATCTCTCATTATTTTTCTTTTATGTGCTCCAACGTGCTCTAATGTGATATTTTATGCAAATTTTTTATGCGTTTCTCATGTTATGCACTTTTTGCGTATTTATTTATTCTTGCGTTATTTAATTTTAAAATTTTATTATTTTGACGAAAAATGTAATATTTTTGTATTTAGCTAGTCAATGCAATAGTTAGAATATTTTTCTTATATTTTAGCAACAATTGTGTAATTAGATAGAAAGTGTAATAGATAGGGCATTTTTAATTTCCCCCCTTTAAATTGTAAATCAAGTCCCCGGTGTAATAGTTAGGGTTTATTGCTTTTGTGTGCTTACATGCTTATTTGATTTACTGCTTTCATTAGGAATTTTGCATCTAGATAGCATACTTATGTGTTATGTGCTCCTGTGTGATCTTGTATGTTTTTATATGTTAATTTGCTTTTAATTTATGCTTTAATGTTAAATTCATGTTTTATGATATTCCGTCACCACACTAGTTCAACGCTAGTTGTGGCTTCATTTCTTTTTCTCGCTAGTCCAACGCTAGTGAGACTTTTTAGAATGGGCTAGTCCAACGCTAGACTCTTAGGGCATTTTAGTATTAGGGGCACTCGTGTGCATTTTACATCCCACTTCATACACTTTTAGTCTTCTTTCTATTCTGCATGATTTTGATTACTATTATTTATTTATTTATTTATTTTGACACGTCTTCAAATGCATGACATTTAGGTTGCATCTTACTTAGACTTTAGGACACTTGCGTGATTCGACTAGAAATAGTCACCTATTCACGTGGGAAGCGGTGGCGTACATGCTGTTCCCCCCTCTGTGAGTAGAAATATCCAGTCACGAGTTATTAGTTCCCCGTACCCGTCATGTTGCATTCCCACTTTCTTCACTTACTATATATTATTATTTTATTTCTTTTTGCATCACATTTTGCATAAAACTCGTGACTCCCTCGAGGTCTCGACTCGGGTTTCGCAATTAATGCGATAATTCCGACCAAGCCTCGACGAAACATTTCGACCCTCCCGATACTCACATTTAGATTTAGGATTTGCATTCATTTAGATACATCCAAGCGCGATAGAACTTAGGGTTAATTTAGAAAAATTTGATTAAACCTCGCAACTAGTTTCGGCTAGGTTGAAAGGGTGCCTTAGGCGTAAGCCTTTGCCTTCCCTTTTCTTCAAATGTGACTCCCGGACCTTTTTCTCTCGTTTTTCGTAGACCGGAGTCGAAAAAGGGTTTTAAAATGTTTTTCTAAAATTTTATTTTTGTTTTGTTAAACGATTTTTCGGGTGATTTGGTACACCCTAACTCAGTACCAAGTGGCGACTCCATTTTTTAAAAATAAAATAAAACCCTTTTTCAAAATTAGTTGGCCAAACCTGTCGCACTTTTAGTCCCGGCCTTGTTTTCTTTTAAAATGCCATTTTTCTTAAAATACACTTTTTCAATAAAAACCCGATTTTTCACACACGCGCACGATTTTTTCCAAAAACTTGCTTTTTCAAAAGGGTCATTAGACTAGACCGTCTTTTCGGAACGCGACAGTCAACGATCCCACTAACACCCTTACACATTTTTCACCCTTTTACACCCTTTTAATTTTACGATTTTTTTTTGGATGCGACAGCTGTTTTCTTTTCCCATGACCTCTTACATCGTTATTGCTTTTACTTTGTGTCTTGTTGAAGATAATGGTGTTATTACTTGTGGTTGCTTTTTCTGTCTTGCAAAAGATAATGGTTTTACTGCAGTTAGAGACCAAAAGGATTTTACTTATGGCTCATGGATACTCAAATTATTTTAGAATTAATTATTACTCATTGTGCTATTTTGCTGTAAGTTGATTCAGCAGTTGCTTACTTTGTATTGGAAGAAATTTCAGTAGCTTCTTAATTCCACAATTTCTTCAGAATTTGAGTTCAGTTATACTTTTCATTGTATAACTTTGATAGGTTTCATACATGTTAAGGAGACTTGCTGATTTTATCTTCTAATTTTCATGTATATTGTCATGGATAAACTTCTTGTTGTCCTTTTGAGAATAAAATGACTGGATCCAAAAATCTGCGGAAGTAGTTATCCAAATTTCTTAGATTTTCAACAAAACTTTTCATTACTTGAAGGTTCAAAATTAACCTCTAGACAGATGGGTACCACGTAAACAGCTGCAAATACTAATTATCGAGTCTTTTTTTTTTCTTTGGTAAAAACAATTCAGATATCAGAAGTTTCACATCATTTGTAGATGACATTGCTTCTTACATCCATTTGTGTTTCTAGATTTTGGCTTATATGTAATTTAATGTTATTTCTAGATAATGCTGGTCGATCTATACGTAATGAAAATTTTTTGACTTCATTCCAATTGGTTTCTTCCTACTTCTTTTGCTGGAATCTCCAATGATAATCTAGTTTGGTATCAATTTCATTATTAAACATGCTACTGTTCATTCCTTATGTAATGGCTAAAGGTTCCTTCACGTCAGAATCCTTTTATCTAAGTTCTTGGTGTAAAGAATGAATAGTGGCATCAGATTTGTAAACTCTAGTTTTGTTGCTCTAAAAGCAATGGAATCCATTGGTAATCTTGCAGTAATAATCTTAAACAAAACCAGCATTGTGGTATATAAAATGTCAAATCTGCCCAATTTTGTGTTTTAGACTTTTTTCAATTTTTATAAGTTCATCTTTCTGTAATCTCTGAACTAAAATCTAATAAATGTAAGTTTGCAGGAGGTTTGAAGATTGGACAACTATTTTGACCTATGTACAGTGATGCTTGTTATCATGCTTTGCTAGGTTGGCTTCCATGGCAGAGTGATATAGAGATGGCATGTAATGCATTTGACTGTTATACAACCACTACATCATTGAAATCGATAATGAGCTTTTGGTGTTAAAATGGCTTGAACTTCAAACCCTAAGCTGCTGGCTCTACGATATAACGCCTCCTACTCATCATTGATTTGTCACCGATAAATATAATTTATTTTAGACTTTAGGAATTCTTAATTTTGCTCGTTAAAATAGTGTATTTGAGACTTTGCAATCCTTAATTTTGTCAAAGATTGATAATGAGTGTGAGTGTGTTCATTTAGTTGCTCACTTGATTTGCAAGTTTGTTTTATCAAAATGCAATTAGAGAAATGGTTGAACGTGTTTTAACATTTAAAAGTTTAAATTTTATCTCTTATAAAAAATTTATACAAGTGGTGCTAAATGTATTTGGATGCCCCAAGATGGTTCAGTTCCTGTCAATTTCTCATGATTTAATTAGGCTCTCTCTCTCTTAGAATATGCTAGATTGAGAGTAAGGGTAAGGTAAATATTATCAATTAAATTAAATAGAAAAAAAAAAGATAAAAAGGCATTGATTTGGATAAAAGTATCCTTAGTTGTTAAATCCATTTATACTTTCACTGATTGATCAGTAAAGTAAACCATCAAATCTAATCCCAAGAAATTTGATTAGACAGGTAGACATTTGTACTGCTAAAATACCAATATTAAATAAATGGACCCCACGAAGAGAATCAGCCCTTTGCCTCCTTAGATATTTTATTTCATCATCATCATCTTCATATAAATACCCAAAAATAAAAAAAATGAAAAAAAAATCGTCTCTTGCTTCTGCTAAAAAATTTCAAAGATTTTCCATCTCAATTTTCGATTCCGATGAAGTTCTTCTCCGGCCTCCGTTTCAGAAATTGTCGAAACCCTAACCCTAATAATCCAACGTATCCAGATCCAGATCAGAATAATCCGATAATCCCTAGGGATATGGAAGACGCAGAAGACGACGACGGAGTCATCGCTGGAGGAGGTAGATACCAGGATTGTACGAGTAGAGAGGTTGCCCAATTCTTAGACGAGGAGGACGATTACAGGACGGCGGTGACGTCGTTGTCGAGTGAGTGGAGAACCGGGGATGAGGATAATGAAATTTCAAGTGGTGGAGAGAGGTACTTGGAGGCGGCTTCGACGTCGTCGTCCAGTGTGAGAAGGAGAAGAATTGAGAATGATGAGAATTCGACGGCGGTGTCGTCGGGGGTGGCGGCTACGACTGTTGTAGTATCAGAAGGAAAGAGGAATACGGATAGTCCGCCGACTGATGATTGCTGTCCTATTTGCTTTGGTGCGTTTGTCATTCCTTGTAGAGCTCCCTGTGGCCATTGGTATTGCGGTAAGATTTGCTGCTAGTCTAATGATACTAAATTTTCAAAAATCTATTTATGAATTTTTTTGTGGGTTGATTTACTTATTGGAAATTATGCAGTATTTGTGTCGATCGGACTACTGATTTGTGGGATTAATCTTGTACCAGTTGCTGAGGACTTTGTGGAATGATAGTTAAAGTATTCATTTACACTTGTTGCTCCACTATTGGGGTTATCAAGAGGCCATTTTGTTCTTGCATTCTTGATGAAACTTGAGTCCTAATTTCTACGTTATTTGTGCATTGAAGAAATAATTGTTGGTCCAAAACTGGCTTTGCTTAATAGGAACTATAATTGGAGAAATTGCTGGTGCAGTGATGCAGTTTTTATTAATTTGAGCTTTTGTATATTGGTCCTTCAACCTTGGGATTAGGTCATTTATAATGGTAATTGGAAGTTTAGAATGTAGTGCCTTTCAGCCCTTTAATTTAGTTCTTTCTTTGGCTTTGGATGGCATTTCAATGAGCACATGGATTCCACTCCTTGATCATTGCCCCTTTTCCGGACTAAAATAGAGTGGCCCATGAAGAGGTCCAAGCTTTACTTCTTTGATATTCTTAGGTAGGAAGGCAGTCTAGGAAGACATGAGCTGGTT
Source organism: Mitragyna speciosa (assembly GCA_024721245.1). Lineage (NCBI taxonomy): Eukaryota > Viridiplantae > Streptophyta > Magnoliopsida > Gentianales > Rubiaceae > Mitragyna > Mitragyna speciosa. Next base: position 21,719 of record JAMWEH010000636.1, on the reverse strand, counting down.
GATTGTTGATAAGGGAGCTCTTTGCCTAATTTGAGGCCCATTCTATTTCAAAGTTTACTTGTTTCTCAGGTAATTACTGTCCTACTGACAATAGTGTCTCTTTTAATGAGGGCTGATTTAGAACTGGAGCTATCTCATACGAGAGATGTGGATAAGAAACTATGGAGGAATCAGGAGTTATGGCTTAACTGGAACTAATTATCTTTGAGAATCGAGATGTATTTCTGCTTGTGTTGGATGATTTTTTTCTGTTGTGCAATGCATTAACGAACATTAACAATCTATCGGATGCAAGTTTTGAATTGCAATGTTATTTTTACAGTTGATGATCATGAACTGATGAATGGATGGAGTTGTGAGCAATATCGGACTTGTTGTATAGTCCATTTTCTGTATGTTTAGAGTTTCCAGTATATCTTTCTCCTATCCTGCAACCACTTAAAACAATGGAGCATCTGGCTAATGTTATTAGTTATTTAAGTAAATTATTTTGTTTGTCATTATCTGCTTTGATTCTCAAGATGTGGTAATATCTCTCTATAGGAGGCTGCATTTTGCAGTATTGGAACTATGGTGCAGCACTTCAGCCTTGCAACTGCCCAATGTGCTCGAATAAAATTACTAGTTTGACACCTGAGGCTTCGTTAGTCCTGCAACAGGAAAGTGAAGTTATTGAAGTTTTGAAAAATGTTCGAAAGTATAATCGCCTTTTTGTCGGAGGAACATATGGCTTTATTCTGGTGAGTGTGAATTATTGTCTATACTTTTTAGGTGTTCAGAAGTGTCTAACAAAAGGGCTTAATTAAATCTTGATGTGACTGAATTAGCTTAGATTTCATTTTTGTGTGATTTTTCTTCTTTTCTCTTATCCCTAGGTTTTCTTTGTAGTATTACTTTCTGGAATATGTCTTTAATTTAGCAGAAATACGTGATTGCATGTGTAACAGGAGAGGGTTTTGTATTGTTGTTGCTTTACTCAAAGTGTTAGTAAATCCTAGGATAAACTAGATTTTGGTGGACATTAACAGTTATTTTCAGCGAATACTTGCAAGTGCTTAACAACAATTAGAGTTTTAGAGTGTATGATGTTGCCATTGAATATAATAATCTTTAATTCATGCACTAGTAGTGTGAGACATGTTTTTGAACTCCCAATATACGAGGTTGATTTGTAATTTTACTTGGATTCTCTTGCTAACTGATTTTTCATGATGTAATTGTGTGGCAGTTATTCTTGCATTATTTCCTTTCTAGAGCTTTGACTTCTTTTACTTAATTTTCATCTCCTTGCAGAAGCTGCTTGAGTTGCCCCTGTATGTTAGGAGAATGTTTCAGGATATGATGAATCCTGATAGACCTGGGGCTCACCTCAACAAATTGCGAATTCTTGCAGTTAAGTTTATTTGGCAATTGCAAGAATAATATATGTGCGTGGCTGAAATACAAGTATGCTTTATATGATTGCTGATTTTATGTATATATACCGAGATTTAACTGGGTGCATTGTCCAAGTAATTTATAACTTGAATGTGTACCAGTCATCTTTATTTTTTTATTTTGTTAATATTTCATTCTAGACCAATAACCCTAGCATACTCTGCCTACTGCTGTGGAATGTCCTTTGAATCTTCAGATGTTCTTTCCTGCTAAACATGAAAGTCTTACAATCTGTTATTTCATGGCTTTAGAAGTTAAAAACACCAGTAAGAGAGATAATGTTAACTCAGACAGCGAGTATCCATTATGGAACTATATGTGTGCTGCATGATTTCTGCATTGGTAGACTTATCTTGTCTCATACTCTGTTCCAAATGTTCTTAGTACTGGACTACCTTCTGTGCAAAGTTAATATTTAAATAGTTTTCTGTGTTTAACAAAATTAGTCTAGGTGCAGTTCTGATTTTCCTTCTTTTCGACAGATGCTTATGGGTCTTCTTTACACAGTCAGCCCCTTCGATTTCCTGCGAATAGGTAATCAACCATAGTTATTGAAGATAATACCGTGATAACTTTGAACAATGTGAAAATGATTGATATCGTGATGTTCGAAGGCACTCTTACTTCTTGCACTCTCACTTCTTGCTGCTTTCTGCAGGTAGACAGAATGTTGTTGATGTTTTTGACTACTCAGCCATCGGACTCTCATTCATCTTATATTTTGTTGGCCTTTATCTCCGAAGAAGGCGCTTCCAGCGTGTTAGGGAAATGGCTGCCATCCAGCTTTAATGTGATTTAAATGGTATTTCTATTACAATTGCTTCATGATATGTATGTGGTATTTTGTGATGAATTTTGGTTACTTTTACCCCATGGTGCAAGTTTTGTCATGTTATTTTATTTATATCTTTTACAATACGCGGCTCTAATTTTCTTCAATTGTCACAGTTTGGGCCGTCTGTTGTTTGATGGAGGCCACTTGTCACGTGGTTCCTCTGTTGCTGGAGATGTTCTCCGATTGGGTTTACTGCAGTCTCAAAATGGATGTGTACAGTTTCTTTCTTCCTTATTTTGGTGCCTCAGGTTATGGCTGCACTTGGTCCAACATGACTGTTGCCAAATGTCCTCAAAGATGCTGGGGTTCTTTCACAAGCTTTCCGCTATGAGCGAAGTTACCACTTTGGCTATATAATTGCACTGGAGCTTTGATCACACTGGATGTATTGTGCCTGGTTAATGAACGTGTACGGTTATCTCCCTTCTCTGTTCTGTCTTGCAACTCTAAAATGCTTGCGTTTCTTGGGCAAAAATCCATTTTTGGCTGGACATTAAGACGTCCTTTATAAATTTTCTACATGACTCTGGCAAGTTGAAGAATTTTTTGTGACTTCAAAATCAAACAGGCAATCGATTGGTGAACTCGAATGCATAGCTGATAGCTGATGGTAATCCATGTAATATTTAAGACTTTATCTGTTGGGATGCGTTTGTACAGCATTTGTATGTAAGAATATTTATTAAATTCTTACGTTAAAAAAAATGTAATCGTTCAACTTAAGCCTTTTTGTCTCTTGCTTTGTTAATTAAATCCCAATGGATATGCAATCATGTTAGATCTCTACAAATGTAATTCCTCAATAGTTTGAAAAAATTGACATGTAATTCCTCAATAGTTTGAAAAAATTGACCATAGGGTCACGTTGGAATCCCGGTATTTTTCTGACATTAGAAACGTATTCTAGAATCTCGAAACGAAATTTTCAGGTTTGTGTTCTCTCTTATTTAATGACACTTGCTAAGAGAAATGGATTTAAAAACTGATGTTTGGAATGGCCACATAATTTGAATAGTGAAAACTGAACCAGCATCCATGAATAGTACCAGACACAAACAAGGTACGTACTAAAAAGTAGTAGTTATTACATTATTTGCTGCCTAATGACAACCATAATCGAATTTCATACATTAATAGATGGAATTTCCTATTTTCACAGCACTGGAGGAATATGATCCCTAATGCTAAGCAGGTCGCATAACAGCATGACATGAGATGTACCATTCCCCTATTTGCCAGCATTTCCAAGGGCAGAGCTGCTTCTGCCAGCAGTCTTCAGCTTTTCAGGGATCTAGTACCTATTACCCCATTATTTTTTTCACTATATTTACATTTCTCCTATCCACTACTAAAACAATTCTTCAGAATAATATTGTCTGAAATTTGAATTTTGAATCATACAGAAACCAGAAGCCCTAATATATACAAGAGAATCAATAACAGATTTATTTCTCATTACATGTTCTCTACCAATCGCGCATACCATGGCCCGTGGACATTAACAGACACAGTAGCTGCCACAACGAGAGTCGACGCAGCACCAACTACCTCGTCCAAAAGACCAGCCGCGCCAACCTGCCGCAATGCAATCTCTGCTAATTCTATCCCACTTGTACCACTACCACCAAGTACAACACCTCTAGCGGCTAAATAGATTGCTCGGGATATACGACCAAAAATAGTATCCCCAGCTTGCAGGCTTTTGGTTAACATCCGAGCCATGATATCCTTCATTGATTGAAGCTTCATGCTATCAACAGAATTACCACCATCATCTGCAACTTTGATCAGTAGCTCAGTGATATCCGAGACGCCGGCATCCTCAGCCTTCTCCAGGTGATCAGACAGTTGTTTAATACTATTCAAGACTATGTTTTCAGTGTCTGCATGACCGATTACCACTCTCTCACTAAGAAGGGACTGTCGCAGGACTAGGACACTGCAATATGAACATGATGTATCAATCCATGAAATAGGAAGAGTAACATTAATGTCTGCGGAAAAATCATATACACTATGCATATTAACTTTACCAACCTTGTGGCAATTACAATGATCTTCTGAATGCGAGCCTGAACAGTCCTCAACCTCAGGAAATTAAGCTTCAGGGTTTCCGGTAAGCTTGCTTCTGTAATACCAGAAATCTCACTAACCAACTTTAGCAACCCAAGCCTCACCATCAAATCAACCTTCTCTCCCTTGCATTCTGCGTGTTGAAACCCTGGATAAGGCAGAAGCATAAAAAAAATAAGAGCAAACACAGACCATGTTAAACAAAATGCAGATGCCAAACTCAAAAGAATCAAATTTCAGAACAGGGGAAAAAACTTGATAAAACAGAAGAATCATCAACCTGAAGAGCTAATAGCCGAGGAAGAAACTAAAGAAGCCTGATTTCCACTCCTGACTGAAAAGCTTCCCCCAGTTCTAAGGGTGGTTGTAGGAAGTGACCTACTTCCAGAAGTAGTTTCATGTCTCCTAACCAACAACTCCAACAGAGAATTCGTGTGCTCAGCCCATTCTTGGTCTTTACTGTCTCTTACCAACAAAAGCCATTGCATTGTCGAAGGTAAGCTGGTCAGGGAATCTTCAGGAGCCCCATTATGCTTGGCAAAAGCTTTCCTCAGAAAATCCAAACCAGCAGGCCCCTTAAGTAATGGTTCGAGAAGTCGTATGCGTGCTTTACTAACCTCTTCCTTGAGTGTCTGTAAGAGGAATCAAATATATGTCAGATGTGGAATTGCACACAGCATGTCAATTAAGAAAGGTATACATGTGTACTCCAGCCCAGTTGGTGACAGTTAACCATGGCAATCTGAATATCCTTTTAAATTCTAGTCTGATTTTTTTATTCAATAGCTGCCCACAAGGGTACTGACATAACATACAATACCAAAACAAAATTTAAAAAAAATAATAATAATTTGCTTTCCTCATGGGAGTAATTGCATCATAGAAGATTAATTACTCAGTACCATGATACTCAAACGATGCTTCCAATTTCATTGACACTATTACTTATTGTTTGTTATTCTTGTAAATGCACTTTGACCTAAATATTTGCTTCACGTATATTCTACTTTTCCTATAATTCAAAAATTTTCTATGTAACTTGCATCATGCACAGAAAGCAATTAGTTACAGATCTTATCAGGAAGCCAAATAGTTCCGCTACTCTTATTTCATTGCAAATCATATCTGGAAACAAGTTAAAATGCAAGGCAAAGGGATACTAACCTGTATATGTTCGAGCACAAAGCGCAAACCCCTAACTAATGCAATGGTATTTGACTTCTTTGATGCATGACTAGCCTGACACGTCACAGCCAGTTCTTCCAGAAATTTATAATGGTTTGCCTTCAGTTCATCAGTATGAGCTGGAGCAGAAAGCTTCTGTAGTGTAATCAGTGCAAACTCCAGAATCTTCCCAAAATAGTTCATGTCTAGATTACCCGAACTCAGTACCTTTTTAAACAAATCGAAAACATTAAACATATAAAGTTCACAACTGGTACCTATCCATCAACAAGATGTATGCAATAAAGCTGACTAGTAATTGAAGCAATGAGTACCTGAGAAATAATGTCCAGATCAATCACTTCAGAAATCTCTCCTTTCCAGCTCTCAGGTGCTATCCCACCAATTTCATCTCTAACCTCCCTCATTAGTTCAATAATGCGGCCAAAGTTTGGTTCATTCTGTTCCACTGATTCAATTATGCCATCCCAGAAAGCTTTCCTCATTGTCTCTCTGACCTTTTCCTGAAAACAAGCAATGTTCCAAATCAATTCCACAATAAGCTACACTTGCTACCAGCAACTTAGCACTAACTGTTTGCTTGCCCTAGAAATATTCACCATGACTAGAAAAATAGCTTTACACTAAAAACAGAGTATATGTTGAGATCCTGTGGATAAACTAAGCAAAATCCATGCCACCACTAAAATAGCTTTACACTAAAAACAGAATATATGTTGAGATCCTGTGGATAAACTAAGCAAAATCCAAGCCACCACTAAATTGGCCAGGACAAAAACAAATCCAAGACAATACAATCAGATTCATGCGGTGAACAAATAGTTTGACAGATATAAAACTTCAAAAGGAAGTTAATCATCCAACCTCCATACTGTTTTGGTTGTCATCTGCAAAACTAATGCTCTCATCAGGGACAAGTTGCTCTCCATGAACACTTTCATTCACAATCAACTCATTCTCCAAGTCCATCCTTACACCGGAAGAGCGCAACTGCCAGTGAGAACCAACTTCACCGAGATTGTCTTCATCTGCAAATAATCTTCTTGCTACATGATTTGGCCTCTCAATATTTGCATCCACGCTACTACATTTTTCTAAGGTACCAAGACTAGCATGGGAAGTTGGGATCCTAGCAGTGATGGGAGATGAAATGTCGGTGACTGGTGAACCAACAGGACTCCCATTTTCCTTTGCCTGAAAATATTTTGTTCGTGTTTCAGAAATTGCAGTATCCATACGTGCGATACCAGCATCTCCACTCAGATGAAGCACCTTCTCCCTCAAAAGTTTCTGATCTTCTGTGACCTACATCATGAGATACGGGTACTGAATTCAGGGAAGGAGAATTGATAAACCAATTGAAACCATAAAATCACAATTTGTTTGTGAAATGAAAACTTTCTACAAGCAGACTAATCTTTTCTTACAATACTGTACTTAAAAAATTAAAAAATATCAAACTAAAAGGTTATTGTTGCAGTTTTCTGGTTTTGCTATAAAACTCTTGGCCGCATCCTCCAGGTTCTAATGTGTATTTCAAAAGAGGAATGATAGTAGCAAACCTGTCTCTGAATAGCCTTCATATCATGAGTAAGAGAACCACTGTCACCTTCAGGAGTCATCCTACAAGTCTGAATCATCGATAGTTCAAGATGGCAAGCAGCTCTCACTAGATCCTCCTCAAGAGACCTAGCATCTTTAACTTTCCACACGACAAAACTATTCAAGTAGGAACACCATGCTGAATCAAAAGCTGCAAGCTGACATCTAAAGTTCCGTCTTCTTGCTAACACAGGATCAGACTTGTTAAAACTCTGGCTAGGCCCATCTAACATAGTCTTAACCAACAACTCAAACTCCCTGACAAATCTCTCAGCAGACTCTGCCAGAGCAACTTCACGATCACCATGACCACTAAAAACTGAAGCTGGATGTCCCAATATCATGTAGGCACAAAGCACAACTCTCACTTGATACCTAGATAATCTCGGAGGAGTTTTGGGTGCTTGTTTACTGCAGCCCTGTTTCCTAGACTCTCTGTTTCCCACAGGTTTCCTGGATGTAGCCCTCCTTTTTGGGGATGCTACTCGGTTGAGAAGGTGATCAATGTCACCCCAACTGGAAGGGCTAGGAGTAGAAGCAAAAGCTCGTGACAGCACATACCGAATCTCAAGCCGGTCAAGCAAAGCTTTTGTCGTCTGAAGTGTAGAGCCTGATTCAATCATAAGCGCTAGCTGCTCAAAAGGCAATGACGTCACTGAGCTCTTATTAATATTCAGTGCATTATAAGATTTTGCAAGTTGATGGCTGGTTTTCCTCTGCTTATAAAAACGTCTCCAACACCTGCAGAAAGAAATATTGATGCAATTAACAAACAGAAAAATGACAGCTAACTTCTGAAGCTACATCCGTCGTAATATATTAGACAAACATATATAGTACATTGAATATGATCAAATTTCCCCTCAAGGCTGCTTGAATATCTGAAAATCTATATTTGAATGAGGTCATCAAAAAAACAAAAAAAAAAAAAAAACTTAAATGTAACATGCAATCCATAATGCTTATGTTGCAAGGTGTAAGGAATAGCATGCTATAGGACAATTTTAAGAAAATAAGTTGAAAGGATTGACAATAACATGTAGCAATAACATTCAACTTAAGCCCAACTAAGTTGCAACTTCAAGCACTAATGTTGTGAATTCAGGAGCCTTTCTGTTATGGATTGGTAAAAAATAATTAAGCTCCACAGCAATGATTGAACAAAAACCTTCGCATCTTAAGAAGAAAACAAAAGTCAAAATTTTTTAAACCCTCAACCTGAAACTAATACCAACAAGCAGCAAAATGTTGAAAGCTCTCCACAATACTCCATACTAACTTATATTCATACGTACATTAACGAAGATGATTAAGTAACGTTTATATACCTTGCCAATTTCCTAGAAAGAGCATTCGCCTGTTCATGAATCTTGTTCCAATTCCCACGAGCAGGGCAATGCCCCCTTCCTCTCTGCAGTAGATATTCAGCTCTCTGTCTCTTAGCCTATTTACCATACAAATCCATCAGTAAGTTAATACCATACATAACAAAAGGCTGGTAAGCAAATATTAGCATTTGTTAACAAATGTAAGTGTTAATTTAACTTTTAAGTTATTTAAATACCCTTTGAAGCCTGTCTTCCAACTTATGTTGTATTTCCCGCCTTTCAATTTCACGCTGGTGAGAGATGGACTTGGCTGCCTTTCGTACTTGAAGTATTCTTGCACGTACTCTCCTTTTCTCAGCTTCCAGCAAAGCTAATCGCTTCTTCTCAGCAGCAGCACGCTTTTGATAGATAGCAGCACGAACTCGCTCCTTATACTTGCTCTCTCGAGCCATTCTTCGCAATAATGATTGAGAAGTCCTCTCCTTCAATGATGCCTTCCTCTGACTGCATGCCTTGAGGATAAGCATTCTATTAACCTCTGCCTGCCGAACCCGCAATTCCACCTTTGCACCCAACTCAGCCCTTTCCTTCCTTAAGCGCATTTCTGCACCAGTTTTAGCTGCATGCCGTAGCTCATCCAGCTTAGCAAGGCGCATCTGGGCCTTTGCTAGAATGCTCAACCTAGTGGTTTAACAAATACTCAATCAGTGGGACACAGAACTCGCTAGTTTAATAAAAAATTTTTTTACATAAATAATAAAATCAATCCACATTTTGACTTCTAGATCTATACATGTGATTTAAATAAAACAGCTAGATGTTTCCTGATAAGAAAGGACCATAACATTCATGATAAAGTCTTGCTCGTTGGCTCCCAGTAAGTTCTCGGATGCACCCAGATGTCAAAGATCATGGGGAGAAAATATCACAAAAACTATTTGAGTAAAATAAGAGAAGCTCAAATACTAGAAAGGGTAGTGAATTGCATAAAAGTTGCCCCCTTTTTTGTTTAATGCAGTTTTGTTACATCTGGAGGAAAGAGCATGTCAAGTCAAACAGATGACAAGCCTAGCTTTATTTCTATTTTTTCGTAATTTAGGAGCTGAGAAGGCAGGGGTAAGCATGTCATGGATAACAAAGCTATGAGATAGAAGCAGGTAGCTGACCACCTTGAAAAAGACCTGCAAGTAACTGGTATAGAAGACAATACTTAACAGGGCTGCTTACTGGTTTCAAATAATGAAAGCCCAGGTAATTTTAAAATTCACGACCAGTTTATTATAGTAAAAAAAGGACAACATACAAAACAGTAAAGTAATTAAGAAAGTAAAGTCCAACTAAGCACCATGATAGTTATAAAAAGGTTAACCATGGCCTATCAGAATCCTAACTGGGACACTTTATAATATCCCAAAGGGCCACAAGACAATAATTATGACATCCACATGGATAATCTTTTATAATTGAAGTAACTAAACTAACCAAATTCAACAAAAGGGATGATAATTATAAGTGGTTCCTATTACCGAGTCTCCAACCAAATAAATCCAAAACACAAGAGCTCCTCATATAGCAACATAGGATTCCTCCCAAGTACTGAACTTTCTTCTTCACAAAGTCAAGAAGAAATTTTACCTTTTCTGTTCAGCAGCTTGAAGCTTAGCCTCAAGGCGCTGTCCACGATCCTCCTCATTAGACGAAGACTGTGAAGGGCTTCTCGGCTTCGGCCTAGCTTTGCTTGATAAATGCTCATAGAATTTCTGCAATTCAAACAAAACATATACTTATTAACCAACCTTTAATAAACAACCTTGTAAACGAGAGAGAGAGAGAGAGAGAGAGAGAGAGAGAGAGAGAGAGAGAGAGAGAGAGATAATTCGTTGGGAAAGAGAAAAAACCAAAAATTCCTTAACTACTAAAGATAACATTCACGTGCAGTTAAATTAAAACAAAATATCTTTGGTCATGATAATTAATTAAGAACTTATGTTCAAGACTTGATATTCAAAATCAGGAGAAAAAAAAAAAGACTATTCTTTAAATTTAAAAAAGAAAGACCAAGAAAATAAAGAAAATATTAAAGAAAAAAATCACCACACCCATACCTAACCCAGAAAATAACATCCTTCAACCCAAAGGCAAAAAAAAAAAAAAAAAAAAAAAGAAGAAGAAAAGAACTCAAACTTTACCAAAAAAAAAAAAAAGAACAAAATAAACTACAAAAGTTAAAAGATTTTAAGTAATTTTTAATCCAAAAATTAAGGAAGAAACAGAAATTATGTTCTTGCAATGACACCCAAAAAAAAAAAAAAAAGTAGTATAATTGTAGTAACCTGACGACGAAGATGGGCGTGACGAAGCTTGGATTCAATTTCTTCAACAGTAGAAGGAGTGGAAGTTTTGGGCTCCGACATCCTACGGAGAAGCCTCGTTGGCATCTTCGGCGGCGAACACGACATCGCTCCCTCACTCACCGGAATATCCATCGCTATTCCCCTCTCCGGCGTCTCCACTCCCATCTCCATCGCACCACAATCAATCAATTATTATTATTATTATTAATTTTTCTCTCAATTAACACTATTCACCCCACAATTAACAGCAAAAAGAATTGATCAATTAAACGGATAATCAAGTAATCAATATCCTTTTCTTTATTTATTTATTTATAGAGAGAGAAATAAAGAAGGGGACAGAAGGAGAGAGAATTTGAATTCGGAGAAAAGTGTTGCGACGATTGAATTGAGAGAGCTCTCTCTCTTTTCTTCAATTCTTCGTCTTCTCCTTCTTCTTTTTGTAAGAGGAGAGAGAGAGAAGGAGAGAGAGGAGTAAGAAACGTGCTTTGCTTTCGCTTTTTATTTATTTATTTATTTATTCTAGGGGTTTAGTTGTTTTGGACTTGGGAGAAGGGAAAAGCGTGTGGGGAAGGCACTGGGAGGGAAGAGATGGTGTGAGAAGTCATTTAATAATTGCTTACCTGAAAAGGCTGTCCGACACGTCATCGTATAATATAAACCCAACGGTACTCTTTGTTGGTTTCTTCTACTACTGTTACGTTCTTGCTCTACTCATTTACTCCAATTTGTTTGCTTCTTTTTTTTTTTTTTTCTTTTTTCTTTTTACGGTTTGTCCCGGTACTAGGGTTATAAACAAAAAATTGATCAAACTCGAGTAGCTATAGTCGAATATTTGTATTTTTAGACAAATTACATCTTTTATATTTTATAACTTTGAATAGTAAATAATGATTTACTTATTTTATTATTTCAAATTAAAAAAATTAAAAAGATTATAAAAATTTAAATATTCAACTCGAATTCTAAGCATGAATCGAGTCGAACTTGATTTTTAAAATCATAAGGCAACGAGCTCGAGTTTAAGGTCAAGCGTATCTATTTAAAACTAGACACGACTCATTTATGCTTTTACCTGGTATAGAGTTGAACAACAGTCATAATTTTCATGTGGAAAATTATATATATATATATACACACACACACATGTCATCAATGATGAGTTTGTCTTGGCGAATGCGTGGAGATGTGGTAAAAAAAATATACATAATTTTATTGTTTTAATTTACTACCAATTGCGTTTAAATATCTCATTTATTTGCATTTGAAAAATACTAAATTTAGATTTTATTGTTTATACACTATTTATGTTCTAATATTTCCTAATAAATTTGATTTATGGCTCATGGGAAATCATTTTCACAAAATTAAATATTCATTAATGATTATTGTATTATAGAAATAAATGTTAAGAGCAAGTATATTCGTGTAATATATCTTTTGAGTTAGTAGGAAAATTTAAAAGAAGTCGTGTTCAACATGACAAATTCATCTAATGAAGTTGGTATAGTATATTAATTTTAAGTTTAATAGATATTGCTCTCAACAATATCTCAAAACCTTCACTTGAACCAATAGAGGATCAATTTTGTTTGTTGTGAATTAATATCAACAAATATTTAAAAAAAAAAAACAATAGTGAGAATGACATTAAGGAACACATAAGTTTTTATCTTTGTTCTGTTTGCAATCAAACAAGGAAACTATTATTTAGGTATTGTGGTTTTTTCTTCCCCTAAAAATTCATTTCTTAGACAAGTTTTTTAATTACATTTTTGTTTCACAAACACATTTATTCACAAAATACTGTAGTAATATATATTCTTTAAATTGTCCTTCAAAAAAGTTCACCCAAACACAGTGATGAAAGTTATAATGACCTTTTAATTTGTTGATAAAAAAAAATGTAACTTGCATTGTGCAAAGTAGCATTTGGGAACTCTTAAAAAAAATATGTATTGATCAAGGTCCAAAGGTAGCACTAGAGAACCATTGATAATGCAACAACTTTCTTTCGGTTAGTTATGAGAAGAATCAATAATCCAAATGTGGTGGTGCACTCCAATATGGTGACCCACTATGACCTTTTTGTCAACACAACAGTGGAATTTTGACACTTTAAAACACCTTAATCTTTTATATGTTGTGCACGCATCATAATTATCCTTCCCCTTTTTTACTTTAGGCACAATTGCAAATTTAAAAAAACAAAAAAAAGAATTTAAATTATCAACATGTAAACTAAAACGTTTGAGAACGATGACTTTTACTTTTCAAAAATAAAAAAAATGTAGCAAGCAATATAGAAGAGTTTAAAATATAATTAATTTAACAAGTTTTATTAATAGGATAAGACGGCTCATCGTTAAAAAAAAAAAAAAGATTAAACAACTAAAAGAATACGTTTACAAGAAAATGCAATTTTTTTGTTATTCAAATTTTCATTCTCAAAATGTTCTCATAAAAAATGCCAGCAATGAGTTCCCATCATATTTCAAAAGTCAGGCCTATGTTTAAATTGTATTTTTGTAAATTACTATTAAAAATTACAGTGTAATACTTTTTGGAATAGAATGTACTTGAAATATTGAGAATACAAAAATAACTAAAAACATATTTAGAAAATAATATATCAAATATTTTTCAATAATAGTAGTTATCCAAACAGACTCCTTATTTTTCTAGATGAGTAGGTGACTGCTCAATCCTCTGGGAATCAATTGAGATCAAACGGTCCACATGTCGGGTTGATTGCAGCGCAAAACTCTCCTAACTCTATCCTTGACCTTCATCTATAACTCGTGGCAGAAATATTTGATCCATACATTTATTCTATATATATAAGTTCCAAATGTAGATGCATAAATGCGTGCATCAGGCAACTTCTCGTGCTATAAACACATAATTGAGCTAATGGCAAATAAGAAGAATTGTGATCAATTTTGCATTTCGTTTATTTATTTCTAGTTATATTTCAGTAATCAACTGTTTATTACATCGCATTCTAATCATACAAAACCTAAATGGTGAGAACTACGGTGAAAGGTAGATACTAACTGAAGTAGCCACATGAAATGATACATATTGCATAAATTTCTTAATTTGGATGCACTTTTTTTAGGGTTACAGTGAGTTGGTTTATTATAAGAGTAATTATGATTCTAATCCAATTTTCTCATTTTCAACAAATTTTCTATGAAGGAATTAAATCAAGTTTAGTGTGATTATATGGTTTTTGTCTAACATGTTTAAAGAAAATTTGAGTTGTCTGAGACGTTGTTCAGAGACTAAACAAGAAATAAGCTATCAATTCAACAAGAGCTTGCTCAAACTTGGTTTATTAAAATCCAGCTAAATATGTATACAATCTATGTTTTGTTAAAGTTTCAAACAGGGATTTGGATAAACTCAATAAGTTATAAAATAAATAATATATATATATATAAACAATTCAAATTACTTGAGCTAAATTTAAATTCTACTTGATAAAGATTGTTTAAATTTAACCTCAGAATTGGTTAACCCAAAATTGAATACAAATTTATCCTCATTAAAATAATCAGATAAGTTTGGATATCGAAGTGTTATGGTCAATAAGAATCGTTTACAACGTTAGTGCAAACTGACTATTATTGCTTCTTGAAAGAAAGAGTAACGTTATGGTCAATTGACCAAACCGCGAGGTTTATAAAGTAATTTCAAGCCGTATTTTTTAACGTTAGTATACGCCGTTTCTTTAAAGCAACCGGTGTGATGTGACACTTGGCGTTGACGGCTACTTGCCCTCCGATGGACACCAATGTCAATCCTCCCGAAACGCCGAAGGCTGAACAGATTGACGATTCTCGCGAGTATATAAATAATTTATACTCGCCGGTTTTTGACAATTACGTAGGCCGACAGTGGCAACCTTGATGGTCCACTTCACCTCTCCTGGACGGTTCTATAGACCAACATTTCTCCTCCAAGGAAAAAGTGGCTGCTGCCACATGTATATACCGTAGAACACAGCATTTGACCACGTGTCATAATCTAGCTAAGCTGAGGATGGAGTTTCAACCGTGTAATTTGAAGACGTGTCAGAATACTGAATAGTTTGGGCCCACATTAAATGACAAAAGCGAATAGGCTCCATGTAAGTGGGCCCACATGAAACGGTGGCTCCAAACCCCAAATTGTGCATAGCCATGTGTACGTTCAAATGCATACATGGGTGGGAAATTTATATAAGAAATTATTACGCGTGCTAAATTCAATCTCCATCTACAGGACATATGATTTAAAAAAGTGTAATATAAGCACAAGATAAAAAAAATCGATATAAGAATATTTTCGTAATTTTATTTTAGATATAAACCGCAAGGTTCATAGGTACAACAATAAATTGAAAGTTGTTAAAACTTTCTGTAATTTATTAACAATTATAATCTAAACAAAAGTCACAATATATTATTTTCATATTAATACGCATCATTTAACCTATGTGAGATCACAACGTTCATGCATTACTTAATTCGTATGTACTTTATTTAGATCACAATGTTCACAAATATAATAACAAATCAATTCTACACAAAAATTTCTTATATTTAGATCACAAAATTTACAAGTATAATAGCAAATCGACTCCATTTTAAATTTTCCCATACAGGTGTATAGTGATTCGACGGATGAATTATATTAGTAGAATGAAATATGAATTGCATAAGCCTTTTAGACTCAACCACTTATACCTCTTGAGCATAATGTGTGGTGGCTTTTATTAGGAAGTCATTTTCCGTGTTCTGTGGACAACGTTTTCATTTGTTATGGTCCTATTTCATCTTAAATTCTTGACTGTGGGACCAAATTTGTGGGCCTGTTGCGTAGACACTAGAAACTCCAATTGTGTTCGAAGAGTAGCTTCAAGAAATTGGTCACAACTCTTCACATTTCAATAATTAATTCTAGCCCCGAGAGAGAGAATACAACAAAGGCACATAAAACCCGAGAGAGAGAGAGAGAGAGAGAGAGAGAGAGAGAGAGAGAGAGAGAGAGAGGGAATGTTGCTTTGGTGTTTTCACTGTTCTTGAGCACATTGCAAAGAGTGCGAAACAGTTGTGGTTGGAGGAACAATACAAATTCTCACTCGCATTGCTGGTCGCCCTGCTTCCACCTCAATCATGGTCGCAAAATCACAAGATCAATTTTGGACTGCGGATCCAAGAAAATAGAATCCTAACTCACAAAAATCAAGAAAAGCCACTAATCCTTGGATCAATCCGCCAGCCAGGCAGCACATATTTGGTCGGATCAAATAAAATTTTTTTCTAATATGTCTTTCTCTTCACGTATTTTTCTTAGTCTAGTTATTTATCTTTTTGTTTTTTTGTGTTCAAAAATTTTGATTGATCTCTTTTGGTTCTTATCTCGAAATGTTCAGGGTACAGAATTCTTGAATGGTCCGCTAGAGTGTGTAAATTAACTCATTCTGGTTCTTCAATGCCTTATTCCTTACATGCAAAAAAGCGGTCCTAAAATGAAACTCTGAATCGTATGCTTTTATCTTCCAAAAATTTAATGGGACACGGAGATATAGGACAAGAAAGGCATCGAAAAAGAAGAAAAAAAATATACTCTAGAAAGAAGAAAAAAAAGCTAAAAAGAGATGGCGAAGAAACAACGATCCTTTATACTCATTCTCCTTTTCCTGTTAATTATTGAAAAAAAAAAAGAAGCAACCATTCTTGATTTTCGTAAGAAAAAAGGAGATTATTCCACCGAAACCGATAAAGATACCTTTGATAAACTAGTAAATAACAAATAAATGAACTTCCAAATCAACAAAACAATTTTAACACCTAAAAAAAAAAAAAGAACACTATTAGCAGTGACAAATTAAACTATAAGAAATCTAATTTGTTTTTCTAATGCAAATGGATGTGGGAATTTGAATTTAACACATCTAGCATCCATGTCAACTTGTTGCATCTGCAATTTCCAAAGCATTCCTTAGGTGAATGGGCGCTCTGATGTTTACATACTCCATTTTCATTTGTTGCTATAATATTTACCAAAATAACAAGAAAGCAAATTAGTTATAGGTAATTCACGTTTCTCTTCACTTTGTTTGCGTTAATAAGAGCAATATAAACATAGTTAATTATACTGATAATCGTCAATAAAACGAGGATCAATTCTAAGACGGCAAGACCTTTACCTTTAGATTTTTGCCTTCCTACATCACCTTTAAAATTAAAAAAAAAAATCATTCACATATTAATTGGCATATGGTGCTTATTTAGTGTAGTAGTTTTCATGCTTTAAAATATAATTATCTATGCATCCCACAAAATTTCAGACTATAAATAATTTTGTAACATTCTTATCTTAGTTTCATTAGGACATGATTGGAGTGCTTATAAATAGCTGTACATTATTGAAACTATAGTTGACTAAAGTATCTTTAACATTTCTTCCCAAACAAGTAAAGAAAAGTATCAATTTGGGCATTATTTTGCCGCTGCAAATTGGAGGTTCTAACACGCAATAAGGTGCTCATTTGACCATATTTTGTCTTTAAAAACCTGAGATTCTCCCTACCTGAAATTTTTCTAAGAAAGTGAGCGATAAGGATTTGTGCAGAAGCGATACACACACACATATATATTCCAATTTGCAAAGAAGAAGGGGGCAAAAGTTAATAAAAAATCAAAGTACATTTTTAACCAAAAAGTATGCTCCAATTATTTTGTGGATTATATAGACATACAAATTGAAACACTTGGTCACTCATCCATATGGAAATGAAAATCCAATTAAGAATCAAATTTCTTATCTCCACACACTCGCGAAATAACCCTTAGCGGATTTTTTCTTTTATTTGGTGGTTTATTGTGGTCATCACCCAAAGTGAAAGGTCCAATTACCAGCCCATGATGGGGAATATCACATGTAGCATCTAGCCCACGGGAATCGAAAATATAAATAAACTCGAATTTGAGTCCACCTCCAAACAACACAAATCGAATCCAAACTATATTTATTTAGGATTCAAACGATTCACAGTCCTACGTATGCACAAAGCACATGTATTTAAAACTGCCTCATGTAACAACATTTGCACGATGCCTGGATAATTTTTTTTCCCATAAAAAGTCAACAGTATTCATCATTTGTATTGATTAGTAAACTAGTTACATCATTGCTTGCAGTGGAGACAACTGCCCCCACAAATCTGGTATGGTCCTACAGACCCCTGCTGGGAAACTTTTTTCCCAAACTACCACTCCTTTTAACCTTTCACCAAATTTAGCAATCTTACCTGCCAATATATCATGTTTGATTGGTACTAACTGAAATGAACATGAGTTGATCGGACGGCTCAGATCCAACACATTATCATTGATGTTGTAGCACACATTTTATCACTTAAGTAAGAGTCTTTGGAGTGAGTAGTGCGTGCACCACGCGCGCCACGTGGCGTGCCACGTGGTGCATTAGAATCAATTACACATCGTCAAATAATACAAGGTATGACCCACCATTACCACATGGCGATAAATTATTAGTTCTAGTACACCACGTGGCAATGCACGTGATGCATTGTATACTTTTCCGAGTCTTTGGCTTCGTCCGATAGTTGTTCTTTTATATATATATATATATATATATATATTTTGAGTTGTTTTATATATTTTTTAAAAAATATTATGTAATAGTTTTGAAGATTATTTTCGATAAATTTATTTAATAAATAAAAATAATAATAAAAAAACATGTACAAGTTTTCTAGAATCAAAACAAAAAAAAACTGATTATTTCTAAATTTCAGGATGAGCTTCTTATTTGTCCCTCGTATTATCATATTGCTCCAGTCTTTCGGTTTTTTTTTTTTTGTTTTTTAGTTAATAGTTAATCTACACTATAGGTCAAAGTCCCAATTAAACCCGAAGAAACGAAGGAAACTGAACCACCATCGCTCAACCTTTCTCTTTCTGTCTCGCTAGCAACAGAGCCAATTTAATTGTGTTTGGCTGTATGAAAAGTGTGTGACAATTTTGCACCACTTGACTCGGGACAGGGACAGCTCAGATCTTGAATTGGGAAAGATCTAACTCTTGATGGTCGAGGTGGGTAGGTTGGGTAGAAATCGCGTTCAATCTGTTAACGTTTATCAATATTCATTGACAAGAAAGAAAAAGCCCAAACCAATAACAATAAAAATAAAAAATTTAAGGATCCACCCATTAAATGCTTTTTAGTCCCCTTCTATAAATGGAAAAGTATACAATACATCACATGCATTGTCACGTAATGTACTAGAACCAATAATTTATCGTCATGTGGCAATGATGAGCTATAACTTGTATTATTTGACGATGTGTAATTAATTATAATGCACCACGTGACACGCCACGTGACGCGCGTGGTGCACGCAATACTCACTCTTCTATAAATCAACATATTAAGTCCGTGCCTGCCTGCCTAGTATTAGATTCATAAATAATTGCAAACCTCCACGTTGTCATAAGAATAACTGACGTGGACCCTACAGGCTACGAAATTAAAAAATTCAATACACTTGCTCCATATCGAGAGGGAAAAGTATACAATACACTACGTGTATTATCACGTGGTGTATTAGAACCAATAATTTATCGCCATGTGGCAATAGTGGGCCATACTTTGTATTATTTAGCGATATGTAATTGGTTCTAACACGCCACGTATGGCGCGCGTGATGCGCACAATACTCACTCATATCAAGAGTCGTTCAATCCCATGCGGGTTTCGTTAAAGTGACAGCCGAAGGCAAAGTCACCGTCAAAATCACTCTCCGTGGACCTTCCGTCGAAAACTGGTCCAGGTTCATTCCCCTAGGAATCTACCCGTCTCCTTCGTCAACCCCCACGCATTTTCCCCCAAAATTCCTCCTCCTTCTATGAGCTCTCACCAGCTGATACAGTTAACCCTATAAAAAAAAAAAAATCTACAGCTCCAAAAATTCATCTCAAATTTATTATCTTAGAAAAATAAATTTTTTATTGCTATTTTTATATGGCAAGTGTATCATCGCGGCCATCATCATCATCATCAATCACCCGTTCGACGACTTACAAATCCTGTTCCTGCCGCTGCTTCCCTTGCTGCTTTTCTCGCTGTTTTTGTTGCTGGAATTCTTAATTTTTTTTTCCTCCAGAAAACCCTAAATTTATTCGCTTGCTGAATTTCTAGGGATTTTGTTTCATAAAAATCCCCAACTTTTATTTAAAAATCTAATTCGGATTAACGGGAATGGACTTGTCTCACTCGCAGTCGAGTAATCTCTCGCTAGGGTTTCTCTCTCACGCCGCGGCGGCGGTGGCAGCTCCCACGTCGAGCAATCGGACGCAAATCGTGGACGATTCGATTTCGTTCCAGATAGATTCGAGCTATCGGGACCCCGCGCATCCGGTGCCGGCGATTCCGCTTCAGTTGATGGAGCGGCAAACTGAGAATCACAAAGAGGGGGGCGTGAATGATGGTAAAGAGAGTGAGGATGACGAGAAAGTGGAGGAGTTTCGGATTTTAGGGCATTCGATGTGTTTTAAGCGGAAGCGCGACTGCGGGGATTCGCTGTCGTCATCGGCTTCTTCGTTGAAGTGTTCCAGGGGGAGTTCTAACGACCTAGAGTCCCGTAGAAATGCTGTTAAGGCGTGGGGGAATCAGGGTTTACGAGTGGCGGATCCGGACGTGTTTGAGATAATGGAGAAAGAAAAGCAGAGGCAGTATAAAGGGATTGAATTAATAGCTTCCGAGAATTTTGTGTGTAAAGCGGTAATGGAAGCTCTGGGGAGTCATTTGACGAATAAATACTCGGAGGGGTATTCTGGGGCGAGGTATTATGGTGGGAATCAGTTTATTGATGAGATTGAAACACTTTGTTGCGAGCGAGCATTGGCTGCTTTTGGGCTTGATTCAGAGAATTGGGGCGTAAATGTGCAACCTTATTCCTGTACATCTGCGAACTTTGCTGTTTATACTGGTTTGTTGTTGCCTGGTGATAGGATAATGGGGTTGGATACACCATCTGGTGGAAATACAAGTCACGGGTATTATTTGCCGAATGGGAGGAAAGTTTCGGGGGCTTCGATTTTTTTTGAGAGTTTGGCGTACAAAGTGAACCCGCAGACAGGTTATATAGATTTTGATAAGCTTGAGGAGAGGGCACTTGATTTTCGCCCCAAGATACTTATTTGTGGAGGGAGTTCATATCCTCGGGAATGGGATTATTCAAGGTTCAGACAGATTGCAGATAAATGCGGAGCTGTCTTGTTGTGTGATATGGCTCAGATTAGTGGGCTTATTGCTGCAAAGGTGAAACTTTGCTACTTAAGTTTTAAAATGGATGCTTTTTCCTGTACATTTCATGATTAGTTAATTGGTCTGTACTTTTTAATGTATGCTTAGTTAGTATATGTTAGTTAGTATATGCTGTCGTTTGCAGTTTTTTAAATATAGCCTCATTTGCATGAGGCTTACAAATTTTTTAGTCCTCTGCTTAATGATTTAGTGTGATGTAGCTGTCAACTTTGTTCATATCTAATAGTCCTATTCATATCTAAAGGTCTGTATGATTTACATGGATTCAGATGAACTTAGTATAGTTTATGTCATCATAAATTACCTACACATTGAAATCTAGCCGTTGAAGAGAAAAGGGCCTAGAAAACAGAATGAGCTTTTGGAAGAACTGATAGGAGAAACTAACAGTGCTTGTCTCACATGTTAGTCAGAGGAAACATGCTATTGACAACCTAACTACAAAAGCAGGAGTGACTTTCAAAATGGGAAACTGGACCCTGAATTTGTGACTGGGGGTGCAATTGCAGTTCCTATATGTGGTGTGCAAAGTGAGTGAGTGCGTGCGTGTGTGTGTATTGT
>JAMWEH010002811.1:0-19560 GCA_024721245.1 Mitragyna speciosa | reverse complement strand
GGATGACAACCCGCGAATCTCCATCCGCGGATCGCAAGTCGCCTGGATTTTTCTAGGGCATCAACTTGCATATTCTTCCAGTTGTTTTTGCAGACATTTTTAGATGAGGATAGGGTTTTACAAGTTGGAGAATACATTGGAAGCATAAATGAAGACTTTTGTGCCCATTTGGAATCCCAAAGCAAATCTTCATCATTTTCATGCATTTATGATTCATGCAAGTTGAAAAATGACTTAAGGAACATTTTTCTATAAATAGAAGTCATTTATAAAGCATTTGAAACAAGTTTTAGTATTAGGAAGTAGTTATAGTCTCCATTTTATACTTAGTTTGGTAGAGAATTAGTAGAATTCTCTTAATCCTTCAATAGAGTTGTGAGGACTATTGTAAGAGATTTTTGTAGTGCAACTTTTGAAGGTGAATAAAGAAGAGGAGCTTATTCTCATATTGGTTGAGCAATTCCCAAACTCTATCTCTTTTATTTTCAATTGTTGCCATGAATTCTATCTTTGAAGTTGAACTTTAGGTTGTCTCACTAACCATGTTGAACTAAAAGTTTCATCTAGACCATAGATGAAACTAATGAATCAATAAACATGACTTAACTTCATTGCACTTACTAAGCTTGCATTTGTTTGTTTACTCGTTCAAGTTTTAACACTTGTTTTTGTTTGGCCAACTTAAACAAGTCATTTAGTTGTTACTTGACATTGAGAGATGCATGTAACAATGGAAAATGAACAAGTAGTGCTTAAGTAGTTCACATGAAAATAATGAATGTTTAAGTGAATCAATATAATTCATGTTTTTATAAGATTTCATCATAAGAATAGTTGAAATCTTGTCATTTCCTAGAGAGATCTAGTTATGACACTTATGGAATTGGATTCTAAACAAAGCAAGATAACACTTAGTAAGTCATTCATGTATGATTCATTAGTAGATTCTATGTTCTAGGCTTCTTTGTATTGAATTTTACAAAAGTTCTCAATCATATACCTACTCTATTGAAGGGATCCCATCTCCATCTTATTTTGATTGTGTTTAGATAATAGAAGTTAGTGAAAAAGCTTTAGTAATTGCACATATTTGATTCCTCACGGGATTCGACACCTAATACTCCACATACTACAACCGACCCCTGCACTTGCGGACTAAGTTGGGAGATTAGGTTTTTATTACTTGATTTCTGTGTTTTTGTTCATAAATGTTACACCTAATCTACACCATGTCAGAGGAGTAGGTGGCAAGATGGTGCCAGCAAAGGGCCATACGGAGAAGACTAAAAGGAAGACAAGAAAAAGAGAAGAAAAAAATAGAAAAGAGGAGAGCTTAGTGGAAGAGGAAGGTTGGATAGATATGAGTAACAATGTTCTTATGGTCATAGAGAATAACATAAGGAACGAGTGTGAAGAAGGAGTTAGAGTAAGGGAGGTAAGGGATCCAATGCTGGAGAAATAAGCAAAAGCACGTGGGACATGATGAGAAGGCAGGGATTGGAAAATAAAGGGAAGGATAATAAAACAGACAAGGTCAAAAGATTTAGGAGACTTGAACATCATAAGAGCAGAATTTCTCTGAGAGAAGTATCACAATCAAAGACTAACATGTTCAATATGGGCAAAAGGAAGAATTGTCTGGAAGAGCAAGAAGAAAAGAATGGAAGCAATCAGGTAGTGGGGGCTGACCATAACAAGCCCTCTAGGTTCCAATGAGAGTAGTTGTTTGGAATTGTGAAGGTTTGGGGAGCCCCTTGACAATTTCCCAACTAAAAGAGGTGGCAAGGCATCACTCTCCAGATTTAATTATGTTGATGGAAATGAAAAACAAAAGAGAGTTTGTAGAGAATATTAAGAGGAGGATAGGTTATGATGCCTACTATGCAGTAGATTATGTGGGGTGAGAGGGGGTATGGCAGCAATTTGGAAAGAGAATGGTCCAGCAGTTAGAGTGGAGTTTACATCTTTTACAATTGAAGTTTTGATTAAGGATGCAGAAGAAAGGGAGGATTGGTGGATGGTTGGTATCTATGCCAGCATGGATGAAGGCATTAGGAAGGAACAGTGGAAAGTAATAGAAAGAAGGAAGGTGTTATAGGGAGAAAAATGGTTGATTGTGGGAGACTATAATAACATCATATCTAATCAAGAGAAATGGGGAAGGAGGGAAAGAACAGAAGGTTCATTGTAGGATTTTAGGAATATGATCAAGAATAATGACCTGATTGACATGGGTTTTGTTGGCCTGCCTTGGATTGGCCAAATAATTGGGGTGGGGAAAGAGAGATTAGACAAAAATTGAACAGAAACCTAGGCATGATGAGTTGGAGCTAGATATTTTCAGAGGCTACATGTACACATCTTCAAGTAGAATCTTCTGATCATTGTGTTTTGCTAATTGACATTAAACAAGATAAAGAAAGAAGGAAGAGGAAGTTCTTTTTTGATAAGAGATGGCTTGGGAAAGAGGGGATAGAAGAGGTAGTTTCGAAAGCTTGCACAAGACCAGTGGAAGGATCTCGAATGTTCAGAGCAGTGCAGAAGATTAGAGAAGTCAAAAAAGACCTAACTAGGTGGAACAAAGGCTCTTATACAAATTTTGGGAAGCAAATCAAGATCTTAAAAAGCCAAATAAAAGAAATGCAAGAGAGCAAAGAAGACTTGAGAATGGGTAGGTTGAAAGAGCTGAAGGCAAAGCTAAACAAGGCATACAAGTAAGAAGAGAGTTTTTGGGCACAAACGGCCAGATGTAAATGGTTGCAAGAAGGAGACAAAAACACCAAATACTTTTGTGCCACAGTCAAGATTAGAAGGAAAAAAAAAAACAGATCACTAAACTGTAGGGAAAAAAGGGGATTTGGTGCAACAGTAAGGAAGAGATTGGTGCAAAAGTGGAGAATTACTACAAAGAGCTATTCACAGCAGTGGCATCCCTAGATTGTGTGGAAGTTTTGGAGTGCATCAGTCCTAAAGTGACCACTCAAATGAATATGGAACTTGTCAAACCTTTTGAAGAACAGGAAATTAAAGCTGCCTTTACTTCAATGAACCAAGACAAAGCTCCAGGACCTTATGGTATTACACCAATCTTTTTCAAAAAATTCTGGCATGTTATTGGTTCTGACATTATTGCAGCTTTTGATAGTTTATTTCATTCACATCATCTTCTTAAATCAGTTAACAAAACAATTATTTCTCTTATCTCGAAAATTGACAACCCAACCAACAGAGGACAGTTTAAAGGCATCTCAAAACTTTTGGTTAGTAGGCTTAAAACTACTTTAGGTTATTGCATTAGTGGTAGTCAATTAGCCTTTGTTCCTGGGAGACAGATTTTTGACAATATTATTTTAGCTCATGAATGTCTTCACTTTCTTAAAAATAAAACGAAAGGCTTAACTAGTTATATAACCCTAAAGCTTGACATGTCCAAAGCCTATGACCGGTAGAATGGTCTTATCTTAGAGATATCATGGGGAAGTTGGGATTTTGCCATAGATGGATTGAGTGGGTAATGGAAATAGTTACCACAGTTTCCTATGCCTTTATCAACGAGAAGAAAATTGGTTTTGTTAGACCTCAAAGAGGGCTTAGGCAAGGAGATTCGTTAAGTTCCTATCTGTTTTTGTTATGTGCTAGAAGGATTTAGTTAGCTTCTTAGCAAAGCAGTGCATGAAATGCAAAGTCTAAAAATCAGCATAAGTGGTCCTCCATTATCTCATTTATTTTTTGCAGATGACACACTTATCTTTTGCAAAGCTTCTACACAGGATGCTAAAGAAATCAAGAGGATCCTCACTGTATATGAAAGAGCTTCGGGGCATCAACATGGAAAAGTCATCAATCCTGTTCACAAGAATGTGGGAGAAGATCTAATAAGAAGAATATGTACAAAGCTTGAACAAGTGAAAAAGGTAACTGAAGGGAAGTATTTAGGGCTTCCAATGGTTATCAGCAACTCGAAAGAACAAGTGTTTGGTTTCATTAGGTAGAAGATCAGAGGCAAGCTTTAAAGTTGGAAAGGCAAAATTTTGAGCCTAGCTGGTAAGGAGGCATTACTCAAATCAATAGTGCAAGCCTTACCAACTTATGTAATGTCATGCTTCAAGATTCCAAGAAGCTAACGAAGGAATTGAGTAGCATCATGGCAAAGTTTTGGTGGGAAGATGCAAATGGGGAGAAGAAAATGCATTGACTAGAATGGAATAAGCTGACTGATGTAAAACACAAAGAAGGCCTTGCTTTTAGGGACCTGCAATGCTTTAATACAGCCTTACTAGCCAAGCAAATTTGGAGATTCATCACAAATCCAAATTTGCTAGTTAGTAAGGTATTAAAAGCAAAATACTTTCGGAAATGCAGTATCTTAGAAGCAGGCACCCCAAAAACTTATTCATGGTTTTGGCAAAGCATCATGTCCGCAAAAGAACTATTATTGCATGGGTTACAGAAGAGAATTGGGAATGGAAGATCTACCAACATCTGGAATGATAAATGGATCCCTTTTTCGTTGGATAATAGAATAAAGACAACCAAACCACTTAATTGTCAAATTGAGACAATGGCAGAATTGATCAAAGACAAACGATGGGATTTACCAATTGCTGGTGCAGATTTTTGAGCAGGAAGATGTAGAAAAGATCATCAAAATCCCCATCAGTATTAAAGGGAGCCAGAATAAGTGGATGTGTACAGAAATAGGAAATGGCTCATACATTGTCCAATCAAGCTATCAGATGGCAAAGGAGATGCAAAAATCAATGCAGTAGACAACACACGGGAGAAGAAACAAGTTCTCAGAAAGGCAAAGAGAAAGTATGGAAGATAGTTGGGAAAATGAATATTAAGCAGAAAATCAAACATTTTTTATGGAAGTGTTTGAACAACATGCTTCCAGTGCAAAGAGTATTAAAACAGAGAATTAAAGAAGAAGATCCAACATGTCAGTTCATGTGGAGAAGGAGAAGAAACAATTGAACACGTGTTGTTGACATGCAATCATGCAAAGAAAATTTGAGAAATAGCCCCAATCCAATAGGATGGACTTCATGAGTACAGGTATAATTTTTGAAAGTGGTGGGAGCAATTGCTAAATGTCAAGAAGAGACCACAAGGACAGCAACATATAGAGTTCACTTCGAATATTTTGTGGCAAATTTGGAAAGATAGAAATTGCATATTTTTTCAACAAAAAGGCTAGGAAAGCAACGAAGTAGTACAAAAAGCCTTAATGGAGTGGGATGAATATGAACAGAACAACCAGAAAGAGGAAAAAAAGTAGGATAGATTGTAGCTGGAGAACATCAGAAGGGACCAAAGACTAGAAAGATGGGAAGGGATAAAAATTTTGACAAGTATCAGTATTGATAGGACTCAAAAGAGAATTGGTTTTAGCATCTTATCTACAGACCAAACAAACAAACTGATAATGTTGTGGGCTGCTGCGGAACAAAGGGAAGCTGATTGGTTCATGGAAGAGGTAAATGTATTAAAATTAGCATTGATGATAGCAAAAGGAAAGAGCTGGAAGGAGGTTCTGATTCAAGGGACTAATGGGAAGCTGATGAACATGCTGATGGAGAATGAAGATAAAGAGATCAGACCTGCTACGACAATTGAAAATGTTTTGTTCTTGAGTCAAAATTTTAACAAATGTAAATTCCAATATATTGAAAGTAGCTGCAATGCAACTGCTGACAAAGTGGCAAAATTTGCCTTAAAGCTTAGAAATGTTGTTGTGTGGAAAAAAAACGTTTCCATAGTGGATTAGTGGATGTCCACTAATTGTAATGAGGTAATGACCTTTTTTTGTAAATGTTTACAAAGAAATGAAAAATATTCTTGACTTCATGAATAAAAAACAATTGAAGATGAAATATTCACTCACAGCTTATTCACGACGTTTGTTGATTATGACTTCTTTTTTATTTTCTTTTCGGGGGCTAAAACAATGTCATTTTAGCCCTTCCAACTTAAGCCAACATGAAAACCATTGGACTGTCCGATCTTGCCTTCAAGCCTTCTAGTCTTGTCCGTGAAATGGCTGCGACTAGTGGAACTTGCGAAGCTCTGTGTTCCAGCAAACCACTCTAGAAGAAATAGCCAGATGATATATGTCCTTCCAGGTTGGTTTTTGTGTCCATAACGTCAAATCAGCCACTCCCAAGTAAAAGTGCTGAACAAGGCTGAGGCAATTTTTTCCAGAAGTTGCGGCACCAATTTTGGATTTGTAAGAAAAAAACCTTAGAGATGAACTAAAACGTAATACGACAATAGGAAATCCGCAAAGTTCCCTCTCACCGAGAATTGTTACAATAACTTCGAGCATAAAAAAATACTTTCAACCCGGCTATCAGCCATCCATTGAACAAGGACAATGGACTGGTTGCCTTGTAGTGCATAAAGCTCTCAATTGAACAGGTCAATTAGAATGAAATAGGAAAGATTGCCAAGCACAGATGAAAGACTGACATGCAACTTCAACTTGACAATTGACTACAAGATGTTGTAGAACATAAGCAACGCGCCCCCCAGAAACTTGCAGCATCAATTCAGATAACTGTGAAGTTGAAGGTACATACACAATAATGTGGGGTTTAATGTTTAAATAAAATAGAATGCTTGTCAATACCCTCACCACTCCACTCACTCTTTCCAGAACTTGCAGGCGAAGACCACTTAATATTCAAGTTATAACAACAATCTGACAAAACAACAATAAAGAGAGAAGAGAAGAAGCAGGGGGGAGGAGGGGGGGGGGGGGGGGGGAACTGACAGATGAACAATTTGGCTTTACCAGAGTTACACCCCTGATCATCAGAATAACATAAAGCGAATGACAACATTCTCAGAGGATGATTAAAAGTAACAGTGTGTAGTATGTCATAGTTAACATCGTTCAAGCTACCAAACTAAAGGCAAAACAGACCTCAACATTGAAAATATAAGAAAGCACAAAATTCACTTAAAACTCTAAGAAGTATGGCCCTCCTCTGCGGCGGCTTCAAAGGTCTCACCAGCAACAAGTTCTGGCACCTCATCATCATCCTCTTGTGCTGTGGCAGCACCACCACCAGGTGCCTGCTTTTGGAACTGCTCAGCCAGTTTCTTCAAATTCTCCAAATTATCAGGACCTGAAATAAAATTGTTAGACTAGTCATTCAAAAATACAATAATTTACTCCTCTTATCAATCAAATTACTGAATTGAACAACAAAAATACGCACCTAGTTGGTGAATAATTTGCGGAAGAATGTCTTGCAATTCTGGGGGAAAAAAAATACACGTAAAACGTATAAGATGGAAAGACCAAAAAATAATTAACCCAACACGTTGACTGTGAAGTTAAACAGCAACTTGAAAAGATAAATAGCCAATTTTATTTATTTTTTTTTTGGAAGAGGGGGGAGTTAGGGTGGGGGGGGGGGGGGGGGAACAAGAAGACATACTCTTAGTCTGAGGAGATCCGCTAACAACCCATGTGTTTGCAGCAATGGATGCTTGAACTGAGTTGGAAAGAAATAGATATTGCTTCAAAAAATAATTAGATAGATGGCAAATACTTAGGTAGACCCTGTCAACCAGTCCACTTGTAGACCATGTGGTGAAGTCAAGAGCAACACGGTCATGGTGACCGTGTGAGAAAGCAATGATGAATGTGTCATTATGTAAAATAAACACGACCACGTAGCTCTTAACATCACCACATAGTCTACAAGTGGACCCACAGAACAAATCAACCTAAGTACTTTCCTAGATAAGAAGAGTCGGAAGCAATACTAAACACAAGTCATGACTAATTTTACCTTTGGGGTTGATAAATTGGATAACTACATCTTCCTTGAAAATATTGACCTCCTCAATTGCTGGTATGGCATTCACTCCTATCCTCTTCAAGGTACTTTGAAGTCTTTTATCATCTGTAGTTGTCGTCTTGTGAATAGCCTTCTTCTTTCTGTACTTGAGAATGCAAAACTTAAACATCATATCACTAATTACAAGATAACTGAGCTGCAATTCTTCCTTTATAAAAATGGGGTTAACATGTGATGCTTGGACAATTGACCTAGATTACATTCTTAGTAACAGTAACAACCTCGAATGGTAATGATATTCTTTCAGACAACAATTCCTAATTCAACCACCTTCCTCTTGCCCTCAAAATAACAATTTCCACTTGGATCCAATATTGTAACACTCAAATTTTTAAACAACCAAAAGAAAAAAATCAAAAAGTGCAAGGCAGTTGTTCCATCCAAGGGCAACAAAAGATTGTTAGACTCAACTACAGAACAAAAGACGCAACTTCAGCTATTTTCTAACAAACATTCAGAAATGCTTATTACACTGAATCTTTCATTTTTCCCTGGATATCACTGTATTGCTGCAGCTTGAAGATCCATTTACATGCACATATTTACCCTAGTGAGGAAAAGTAGATATGAAGACAAACAGAATACAAATAATGCATAAGAGAGAAACAAACCTTCTCATGCTACCCTTCCCACCAGTACGGACTGCACCAGCCATCTTCATTAGCTTCTCTACATTCATCTATCAAAAATCAAAAACAAATAAAAGCACCAGAAAGTCAGGCATAACTTTCTCACCCGTTACCGCAAATTTATATAATATATACAGTAGAACGAAAGGACCAAAATCACCAAGTGACAAAGAACAAATTCCCTAAAAAAAATTATATTGCAAAATATAATATTTGGACTGGTTATCTGGGATAAATAAGTTAAATCACATTTTCCAGGCAACTAAATCATCAGATACACTGAAGTTTCAAGAAACGTCAATAAGTAGCTGGACTAAAAGAAAGAGTGCTATCCAGCATTTCTAGTGCAAGGTGTATTGTAGGCAAAGTAATAACCATAAAAAATTCATCCAGTATGGATTACTGTATTATAAATGGATTACTGCGCCTAGAGAAGACTACCTACCAATAACAGAGAAATTAATTAAAAAACTGAAAAATTCAACTAAAAAATACAGCCATTCCTATGCAATTAACAATTAAATAAAAAAAATGTGTAATTTCACCAAATTTAAAGAAAGAACGCAAACTCCTAAAAGAAGAAATGATTGATAAAAACCCTAAAATTTTCTCAAAGACTTTCAAATTTGTTATCTCTCTATCAAACATTATCCAAAAAATAAAACCAAAAAAAAAAAATTACTTAAACAAGCAAACAATCCGATCTACCAATAAAGCTCACCATGCCCCACATATAAGGCCGAGGAAAAAAAAGACATTTTAAATATATATAAATAACTCAAAGTAGCCGCCCGGGAGATTATGCAGGTGAAAAATAATAGCAAAAATGAAATAATAAAGTAAATAATCCAAAGAAGTACAACGAAAAAATAGCTGAGGACAGGAAAGAGACTTTGAAAAAATACACCTTCGAGTCGGCTAGGGGTTTGCCGGGTGCGGGAAGATAGAGAGACGAGGAGGAAGCGTTCGGGAAATAAAGGTAGAGAGACGACGAGTGGATATCGAGTGAACGAAAAACCCTAGAATAGTTATGATGATTTATTTAAGCGATAATTTTACATTCCTCCCCTGAGTTTTAGCATAATTGCAAGGACCTCCCCTCTTGTTTGATTAATTGCAAACTTTTGGTAACCAAAAAACTTCATTTTCCTAACATAAGCCAAAAATGTCACATGGATATCCAAAATTGCCTTTGTGAAATTCTTCCTAAAACAAATAAGAATTTAAAAAAATTATAAATACATTTATCAATTATTTGTTATCAAACCAAGTCATCCAACATCCAGGACTTCAGCCAAAAATCACCACTCTTGAGAATCCTATTCAGCCTTGGTGAAATAGGAAGTAATGCACTGCATCGCATTGCTGTCAGGTGAGGCAAGATAAGAAATATAATCGAGGGCCATATTTGCATTTTCAAGGCCGCCAGTGGCTATATGAATTGAACAAGTGAGCAATAGGTGAACCAAATAGAGTCCCCTTTCTTCAGATTTTGGTTCTTTTAGCCATAGACATGGTGATCCCAGACCAGGTGAAAGTAACATCTTGGGAAAGTTTTGGATGGTTGATTAAGTTATAGATACCGAATTATCATCTTCAAACATTGGCACAACACAACAATATAATGATCTCCACAAATGGCTATGATTAATCAAAAAAGAATGCAAATTTATTACTTAAAACAGAAAACAGAAACCATGCTACACAATTTTCAATTAAATAAAGGGATAATTACACAAACCTCCCCTGAGGTTTATGACAATTACAGGCAGCTCCCCCCAGGTTTGTAAAATTACACATAGTTCCCTTGGTCACTTGAAAAGACTGATGTACCCTTAGCAAAATACTTAAGTCAATAGCTTGAATTCATTTGTGTATGAGTTATATATTTTGGTTGCTTATGTTTTATTTTTTAATTTTGTTTTTATTATCGATTTCAAATATTACCGTATACTTCTTCTTGTCATTTTTATTGCTATTATGAAGATTCAAAAAAACAAAGATTGCCAAGAAAAATACACAATTGTGAGAGGAAGATTGCCAAGGCGGATTTAGTAAGTGATGAATCAATCAAAAAGTACGTAACTAATTCATTCTTTTTGGTTGTTCTTTGACTACAAATATGATTGATATTTTGGTTATGACTCTCTTTTTTTTTTTGGTGGGCAATGGTAACATTGCTTTTGAAATGGAGCAGATGCTGGATTTAGTTTTCTTTTTTTATTTTTTTGGATATTGAAATGGAGTGGATGTTGGATTTAGTGTCTCTTTTCAAAGTATTATGGGAGTTGGTGATAAAATTTTTAGAAAGAGGAGATTGTTAGAATTTGGATATTTATATCTCTTAAAAACGACTAAATTTGAGATTTGGGCAAGAATGACTAAAAGTGTTAACTAAAATTGGAGACTGAAAATTAGCTAAAACAATGGAGTGAAGAAAATTAAATGGTTTTTTTCATTTTATGTTGAAAACTTTTTCGTTTGTATTGAGGAATTATTCAAAAGGGCAACATGGGATATTCATCTTTTTTTTTAGCTTATGTCAGCAATTTGGGTCTATTGTTACCAAACATATTAAAGAAAGGGAGACAAGTGTAATTTTCTAAACCTGGAGGTAGCTGCCTGCAATTTTGTTAAACCTCAGGGGAGGTTTGCGTAATTATCCCTTAAATAAATACATCCAACTCTTCCTTCAATAACTAAAATTTGTAATAACTAATTAAAACATATGTGTGTCAATCTGTGCAATTCCAATACTCAACATTCAAGGCACAAATACTTTCAAAACTCGTTAAAACTATACAACAAATCATTAAAATTGCAAATGTAAAAAACAAATTAGAAACATACCAATTAGATCAAGAACTTACCAATTAGAGCAAGAAGAAACAATTCCTTAGTGGGTTTTCAATTCAACATAAAGCTAGAAAATCCCTCAAATTATTTCCCATAACATCCCTCATATCCATATTGCCAAAGTTTTTTTTTAATAATACAATGAAGAACAATTTACCATTCTTGAACATCGAAAATAGACACAATATTCCATCTCTTTAATCAAAAGGAGATGCTCTAAAAATGTTAGAGGATTGGATGTAGAATCATAGATAGGAGGATTGTTGGAATGGTCTAAGTGGTGGTGGACCGAATGGGAGATGGGTGGAGATGGTAGAAGACTAGTAGGACCAAAAGAAGGAGATAGTCCAATGGTGGTGGGGGGAGCCAGTGAGAAACAGTTGTTGATGTGGAAGAATTGGTAGATTAGAGGAAGGAATGGGTGGAGATAGTGGTGGAGAAAGGTAGGTGATGGTGAAAAAACACTAGATAAAAAAAGATGATGGGAATAAAGTAGAGGTTGTGGTGCACAGATTAGTGGTGGTGGTTGTGGGTAAGAGACAGGTAAAGATGGCGAAAGTAGAGGAGGAGTAGGGTTGTAGGTGGTGATGGAGGGCTTGTGGAAGGCGGTTTTGGGGGTGGGGGAGAAGATGCTTTAAGTTTTTTTTTTTTTTTTGTCTTAAATCTCTCTTGGTAGAAAGTAAATTGATGATGATGTGAAGGGTACAGTAGCCAATTTGCTTTAACAAGGGAGGTAAGTGTAATTATCCAAACAAGAGGGGAAGCATCTGCAATTACGCTAAACCTCAGGGGAGGAATATGAAATTATCCCTTTATTTAAAGGCCTTCTGGATTCAAGTTGGGTTTTGTTTGTCGTAACTGGTATGCTATTAGAGAAAATCCAACTTGGCCCCTAATTCGTACCGTTACGGTAGGATGATAGAAAGCCTTCATTGTAATACATTTGACCCCATAATTTTTAGACACTTACATTTTATTGGTGAAAATTTTCCCCCAACAAATGGGTTTTAGTAGTAAAAACTTTTTCACAACAAAATTACTTAGTTATGATATTGAGAATCCCCAACTTGAACATTCCCTTTATCTTGTAATGGCTGTTAT
The DNA here is from genome assembly GCA_024721245.1 of Mitragyna speciosa. NCBI lineage: Eukaryota > Viridiplantae > Streptophyta > Magnoliopsida > Gentianales > Rubiaceae > Mitragyna > Mitragyna speciosa. Next base: position 7,100 of record JAMWEH010002811.1, on the reverse strand, counting down.
TTTTCAAAATCTAATTTTTTAAACAATAATGCTTTAATTATGATCTTAATAAAATTTTTACCATCCAAAATTTTAATTTTCGATTGAACAAGCCATTTTAGCTATAATTAGAACGTGTTTATGGGCATCATGTGATCCTAGCATAGTTTAAGACAGAATATAAACTCTACGTTTGGTACGCTAAAATGGTTCAGAATAGAAAGCTCTTTTCACCCATAATGAGCTAGAAAAATTTTTTCACTTCAGTGTTTTATGGCCAAAGTCAGATTGGAAAGCATATTCCTTTTCTAATGTTTGGTGTATAACTTCAATTCTTTGTATTGGAATGTATCATATTTTTATTTGTTATTTATGGTATGCATGATTTTGATGCTACAAGAAATTTTAACATTCTTTATTTTAAAATTAAATTAATTATACTATTTAATTAAGTTTAAAATTTCTATAAAAAAAATTAGTAATGATACCAATCATTCATATTCTCTATTTATTTTAGTTACAGTTAATTTATAAGAAGTTTTTTTACACATTTGCATAAACGTTTAAACCAGTATCTTAAACATGCTATGACAAAAAGGGAAAAATATTCTAAGCATTTATTAAATTGATTATGATTAAAAATAATAGCTAATTATTAATTAAAATTATAAGTATACCTAACATAAAATTAATAAATGTATCAAGAGTTAAAAATAATTAATAAAAATTAATATATGTAGGGATAAAATTGGTTCATAATATGTTGGCCTTTTAAAGATAAAGTTAGAAATGTCTTTTCCTAGGTTTTATTGAGGAATGAAATTTGAGAAACAAGTTGGAACAAAAATTCTAGTGAGAAAGAGTTTTCCAATTTAAAGTATCCATACCAAACATGAGAATAGAATGAACAACATGGAAAGGGCTTTCCATTCCAACCCATTCCTACATGCTAAACGTGGGGTAAAAATCTAAAACGCATCCCTAAAAATAGTACATATTATAAATATGGAAAGGGTTAATAATGAAAAAAATCTGAGGACTCTAACATTGACATCATTTTGCAATTGCAATATCAAGAAATGAGAAGTATGACATAATGGCTCATAGCAATATGTAAATTTTATTTTATTTTGATACTAGGCTTCTTTTATGGGTAATTGACATCGTAGGTCCACTTTGGGATTGGCTGGTATTTATCATTGATGACATTTATGGTTCAAGCCCAAAATTGAAGCATTCTCACATGGATATGGATTCTAGTGGAGATTATAAGTTAAGAAGACTTAGAACATTAAAGTCGGGATTTAGTCACTTGTTAAAATTTTAGGTTGGAAGTGGATGAATGTGGGTTTTGTCTGGGACTACAATTTCGGTCAAAGGACAACAAAGGTAGGCCCAAGACCAAAGTTCAATAATAGTTTATTATCAATGTATAGATAAAAGCAACTAATTAACATATAGAGTTTTGTCATCCTCTCATATGTAAGGTAATAAGGGGAGTAACGCAGCGGAAAATTTAAAAATTTATTACCTTAGCCATGGATCTCTTTGATGTAATCTATACGATTAAAGGGTGTTTAGCACAAATACCTCAAGCATAGAAGGTTTCTATGCTTCAAAGGGCAAGATCCTATTTGATGAAGGTGTTGATCTACCATGAAAAGCCCTCCAAGTGTCGAGCCTCCAACGGTATCCACACGAACATGATCTTTAGGAACCTTTGGGCTTGCTTGCCTTGCCTTTTGAGTGCTAGCTCCCTTGAATATCATGAAGAACACAAGAACAAGAAGAGGAGGAAGACAAAACCCTAACCCTTAGGGAGAAGAGGGTGTGGCGTTTTTCTTGGGAGAAAACACGCCTCTCTCAATTTTTCTCTCTCTAAATTTTATCTTGTGTTTCATCAATCTTCCAAGAGGCAAGGCATGGACTTATTTATAGATGTAGTATCCTAGTCTTTAAGGAAACAAGAGCAATTGGAAACCAAGAAGGTTTAGGAAGCTTACCTTAAGCTAATCCTATTCCTTTAGGAAACCTATTCCAAAAGGAAACCAAATAGCTTCTTAATTCCTTTTAGGAAACTAATTTCCATCAAGACTTAGAATATTTATAATTAAGTCCTTTAAGTTAATTTATCACATAAATTAACCCCATAAGTATCATATACTTATCTTAATAACAATTTAACCCAAAGACCATGTTCTTATTGTGTGTGACCCATTAGGTTCCATTCACGTTGGCAATAAGTACAAATTATAACTCATTAATTAATTAATTAAGAGCCAGATAAATTAACACTTTAATTTATCATTAATTCACTAATTAATTAATTTGCACTTATAGATCATGAGTGGCGTCTAGCAATGCATCATGACCACCCAAGTGAATAGGAAAGTCATATGGTAGACTACACCTATCAATGACAATGTTACCGTGTAATTAATATCCTTTCACCACACTATATCCCAATTAGTCTAAGAGTGTAGTGCGCACTCTTTAAATGACTAATTAATGATTTCTTGTTCCCGAAATATAACTTTCCATAAAAGTATAACCTTGAAACTCTTTCAAGTCATACTTTCACTTTTGCGCAAAAGATTCTTTAAGTCATATTTCAACAAGTGGCCAATCGGGATATACTCTCCTATAATAAGGAGTGGTGAATCCTATATCGATTACTCACTATCCTTCCATGCTTCATACTATGCCCAATCTCTACCGTATGGGCTACTCTTTTACGAGCACCGAGCAATAGAGTCAAAGCATAGCAATCCACACTCAAGATACTATGGTAATCTCAAGTCTAAGGATCACTTACACCATTGCCATTAAGAGTATAATTCATTAGCACTATGAATAGTAACTCTTGGCGGATCAATCCAATGAACTTGTTCTCTAACAAGCATCCACATACCAGCTTAGGTGTCACACGCCATAGTTGACGAGATCAACTACTACTTACCATAAGTAGAGGCAAAGTATGTGCTAGTCTTCCCATATTAATGATGTCCAATCTCATTAATACTACGACTAGGGATATTTAAGAATATAACTTAATGTGTAATAAGAGTCTCATCATTGTAACTCTTACAATCTCTTATACACAGTTAATATTCTATGGACTTTATCAAATAAACAAGTAATATTGATAACAAGTATTAAATGACAAAGAAAATGCCACATATATAAGTATAACACGAAATAAGCGTAATAAAAATCCCAAAAACTAACTTGGTTTTAGGGCATACACTAACACCATATGCTTCTTACACGGCCTTTAAGTTTTCATCATCCTGGGACAGTGTATTGCATGTGACTTATTCATTATTGTTTTTCTTTCTCCGTTTCTCTTCTTCATTTGTTCACATGCTTTTGTCTATTTTCTCTCTTGGTTTTTCTCCCATTATTTCTTCGCTCTTTTCTTTTTTATGTGAAAAATCAGAGAGTTTGCTGTGTCAATCTAATCTAATTGTACACTACACCATGTCATGCCATTAGATCTTAAAAAAAATCTTGAGATTTTTTATGATGTGATGTTTACTTTTTGCCTGAGAATGAATAGTTTTCTTCTTAGGATAGAAAAGCAAGAGCATTAGTTAATGTAGCACCCACTTTTGTTGCTGGATTTGTTTGGATGGTTATTTTTTGAAATGTTTTTTAGAAATCATTGTTATAGCAATTTTAATAATTCTCTAGATAATTGATTACTGATATAAAAAGTTAGTTGAAAAATGTATTTAAAGTTCTTAGGAAACATGTTTCTAAAGAGCACAATTAAACAAATCTATTTGGATGGTTGTTATTTGAGTGTTTTCAAAAAATATTAGTGTAGTAATTTTAAATATTCTTTTAGGAAAATGTGTACGTGAGATAAAAGGATAATTGAAGAATGTATTTGAAAATTCTAAAAACATTTTTCTCAAAAACAACAACAAATGAACACAGGCTCCATCTCCAAACAAACAGAATACTATATAGGCTCTCAACTCTCTCTACCTCTCCCCACTCTAAACCCTACTTTTCCTCGATTTCTTCTCCTTTATTTTTCTCTTCAACCTATTTGTAAAATTTTTTTTTGACAAAAACCTCATTTGGGGTAGGATGCCAGCCCTAATATTATTGTTAAAATAATATAATTACATGAGCTGGAGGAGGAACTGACCTGATCTCCATACGAAGATGTAAAGCAAAAACTAAATAAGGAGTACCACTCCCTTACAGTTAAAGCATAAATAAATAAATATATAAGGAGTGCTACTCCCTTACGTTAAAATTTTTTTGCCCAAAACTAGAGGTTTAAATGGAAGAAATCATCACTCAAAGTTGAGAAAAAATCAGCCTGCATGACGAAATTGCTGCAACTTTTGGAGGTATCTGTGGGTCATGTCGCGCCCCATTTTTCGAAGAAAAAATAAAGAATATAGTGTTGAAGTCGGAAAAAGGAAAAGGAAGTGTTAAATGTGGTTGTGTTTATTGGAAAAAGAAGCGTGTAAATTTTGTAAAAAATAATTTTTAGAAAATACTTTGTAACAGATGATTCGGTAAAAATGTGACAAACAAATGCTTTATTTTTTAAATAAAAGAAAAAGGGCCTAAAGTGGGACTTTGAAAATGTGACGGTTTTTGAGCCTGAAAATAGAGTCTAAAAAGGGTTTTTTAGTGAAAAAGGAGTCGCCACTTGGTATTGAGTTTTGGTGTACCAAGTCACCCAAAAATATTTTATAAAAGGTAAGAAAATTAAGAATGATTTTTTAAGGAAATGATTTTTGGAAAAAATATAGGAAAAAACAAGAAAACCCTTTTAGACGACTCCAGGTCTTTGAAAACAAGAGAAAAAGGTTCGGGAGTCACAGTTGAAGAAAGGGAAGGCAAAGGCTCGCGCCCAAGGCACCCTTTCAACCTAGCCGAAACTAGTTGCGAGGTTTAGTCTAAATTTTCCTAATATAACCCTAAGACTTCATCACATTTGGATGCAACTATATGAATGCAAATCTAATCCTAAAATGGATATCGATAAGGGACGAAATGTTCCACTGAGGTTTGGTCGGAATTATCGCATTAATTGCGAAACCCGGATATAGACCTCGATGGAGTCACGAGTATAGATGCTGAATGGAGTGCAAAAGAAAAGAAAAATAATAGTATAGATAGTAAGTGAACAAAGAAAATGGAGATGCAACATAACGGGTGCGGGGGACTAATGGACTCGTGACTAACTGTTCCTACTCACAGAGGGGGGGAACGACATGTATGACATCGCTTCCCACGTGAGTAGATGACTATTTCTAGTCAAATCACACAAATGACCTAAAATTCTATGTGTAGTGGAATCTAAATATTATGCACTAAAATAAATGTTAAAATAGATAATAAATGATAAAATATATATAGAAAATTAAGTAAAAATGGAAAAGGCCTAAAAAGAGAAAATGTGTGTGTAATGATCGTGAAATGCACACAAGAAATGATTCTATCACTAAAATGACCTAAAGGTCCAGTATTGGACTAACCTATTTTCTAAAAATTCTCCGCTAGCGTTGGACTAGCGAAGAAACCGAAATTGGCCACAACTAACGTTAGACTAGTGTGGTGACGATACATATATAAAACAATAAAGCAAGTAAGTAATTAAATAAAGTCTAGATTAAAGCAATAATCATGTAAAAACAAATATTAGCACATAACACATAGGCATAATATTCTAAATGCAAAATCCTAGGAAAAACGAATAAAACACATAAGCACATAGCACAAATAGCACATAAAAGCCCTAACTATTACACCGAAGAAGCCTAATTACAATCTAGAAATAAAGAGAGTAACCTATCTAGCCTATCTATTACATTTTCTATCTAAAATACATAAGATTTTTTTGTTAAATAGATAACATATAAACTATCTATTACATTAACTATCTAAATACAAAAATTTTTGCTAAGTAGAAGATTACCTATCTATTACATTTCTTTGAACAATCAAGATTAAATTCAAATAAACAAACACGGCATAAATAAGTAAACACTCACATATGGATAAAAGGAAACTATAAGTACAAAGATACATGAAAACATATAAAAAACACATTGGAGCACGTAGGAGCACACAAAAAGAAATAAAAAGGGTAATCGAGGTACCTCACATTCGTAGACTCGGTACAAATCGCTACTAACATGAACAAACATGTCAAATATATCACTATTTAATAAATAAACTACTAATTAAATAATTTCTTACCAATCACTAGGAACATACTACGATAATTCAAACAACAAAATAAGAGAAAGAAAATAATGATAATAATAATTAATTATTTAGGAAGAAAAATGAAAATTATTTAAGTAAAAATAAATAAGTAAATAAATAAACAAAGCAAAACAACAAAAATAAAGAAATAAGAATAATAGAAGATAAAATACAATAATACATACTTAAACCTTTAACACCCCAAATAGGAATTATTAAAATGACTAAAAGGAAAATAAAGGAACTAATTTGAACATTAATTAGACTAACAAGACCCAATTTTAGAATATTAATTATAAATTTGATAAATAAATAAATAAAGTGTGAAAAGAAATAATTTAAAGCTTTGAGGACTCAACTAATTTTAATTAATATTTTTTTTTGCAAAAATAAAATATCATAAGATTTGGATTAAAAAGAGAAATTCAGGCAATATTATAGAGTAAAAAAATGTAATTTATAACAAACTAAAGGGTAAAATTATAATTTCAAACCATAGTTAAGATAATAATATAATTTACAACCAATTTAAAGGCTAAAAAATAATTTTTCAGCAAGTATAATGCCCAAAAATAAAAATTTCCAACAATATTTAAAGCCAAGAATATAATTTCAGCAAAATCATTAAATAATACATAATTTACAGAAAATATTTAAAGGTAAAAAGGTAATTTCAGCAAGTATAGTGATTTAAATAAAATTCCAGCAAGGTTGGAGGGACAAAAATAAAATTCCAGCAAGCATTATAGATCAAAAAAAAAAAAAAAAGAATTTCCAGCAATGTTGGGGGACAAATAAAATTCCAGCAAGCATTCTAGGAAATTAGAACCAAATTCCAGCAACATAAAGTTTTAAAAATGAAATTCCAGCAACTTAGGAAC
>JAMWEH010000718.1:0-23477 GCA_024721245.1 Mitragyna speciosa | reverse complement strand
ATCTTGTGCCAGTGACCTGTACATTATCCTCTCAGTGAGCACGGTGATGCTCAATCCCCAAGAGCTTATGATTTTGCAAGTGATTTTAAATTTAGTAAAAATGATGTTAGCGAGACTTGGGATGGCTAATTCCTAAGTGGACATGGTGATGCTCAATCCCCATGTGCTTATGATTACAAGTGATTTTAAATTAGTGAAAAGGATGCTACTAAGACTTGAGATGACTAATTCCTAAGTGGACGGATAGCGACATTTTAGTAATTACAATGTTGAAGACTTGATGTAATAAACTAGCTTGTCCATTTTATGATGTTGAACTATTAGTATTTGTGGAATGTGTGAATGACTAATAACTTAAGATATTAGTACTAGTTTGTACATTGACCATGTTAATGACTTTATGATGGTATGAAATGAATTGGTGTTCTTTATAAATTGATGTACCTAGTTTTGAATTCCTTGAAGTCTTGAAGTAGGATTCATGAATTAGTCGCTTCGATTGTAAAAATGCCTTGTAAGATGCCTTGTATCGGCAAGGTTGTTCCAGTAAAACATAATGTTTCCGCTAAAACGACACCACAGCAGTTGCCAAATTAAATTTTGCATTGCACATGCAATTGAAAAGCCAGAAAAAGGACAAATGCCATGCCATATTGGCTAACAACACATAAAACAAATTTGACCCTAAGCTAAATCAAGCCCTTGTCCTGGACACTATCATATAGTAGTTTTGCTGCAATATTTAGATGCAGATTTCAGAAGCATACGATCTCATACAGTAACATTTGATCAATCAAGTACATTGCAACAAAATGCACAAACTCATACCAAATACATTTTCTTTTAGCAGACAGAGAATGCATTCACCACTTTTAGCAGACAAAAAGATAATCTTATTCTTATGATTGCCAAATTTCAAAAACAAAGCCTGCATCAACTGTATATTGACTTTATCCTAATATTCACCTAAGGAATAAGATAAATGTATTGTACAATATTACAAGTTCTCACAGCATTGCCACATTCAAATCTGTCCAGCACATGAGGTTTAAGATAATGTGAAGTTCATGTGCTCCTTCCATAATTACACTTTGCGAACCATTTGATTTAATATTACCAACAGACATGACAGTTACTATGACAAGTGCTCAAGTGCAGCCATACAACAGCATTCCCGGTTATATTTTCACTTGCAATTGGGCTTTATTTTTGTTTAAACTTCCTTCCCATTATTCAATGCTTTGGTGCAGTCAAAACTCTTTCTAAGGCAGATCTGTTATCAGTGACGGAATAATAGAAAAGTTCTTACCGATGCAGTTGCAAGGGGTACTTCAACAAAGTTCAAGAACAGTTCTTCCATGGATTTCCCCAACTCTTTTTGTATAGTCTGGCAGACCTGTTGAAAGGACATCAGCTGGTGATATTTCCAATTCTTTTATATATTCACAAAACAAATAACAAAACCTGGAAGAATACTCATCTCGGGACTCGCACCCCAAAGGGAGCCAGACAAGTATGATCACAAAAACTATTGTAATGGAAAAAAATACAGCATAGGCACTGTTCAAGTTTGTAAGTAAAGCTTAAAAAACTAATACAAGCTTCAACATTTTGTATTGATATTCCAGACGCCTATATATTGAAAAAAAATATGTTACATAAGGTAAGACAAGATTGGGATACTGATCTGAGAGAAATCATAAAACAACCCGTGTGTGTGTGTGAGAGAGAGAGAGAGAGAGAGAGCGAGAGCGAGAGAGTGAGAGAGTGAGAAAGAGAGAGAGAGAGAGAGATGCAGAAGCATCTTAGATCTTGAACTTTTTGCTGTCTAGTGAGTTGCTAGTTATGCTATTTACTTGTGTTTTGTTGCTAAGTGCCGTTGTTGCAGAAGTTTTAGAACTATTTTGTACAACTGGCGCACATGCAAGGCATGTGCTCAATTCAGGGCATTATGGTCTTTTGCCACTTTAGGGTACCAATGTGTATCGGAGTCCCATATTTCAAGTTAGTTTATTATCTAGAAATTTTATCAACCCTCTTGGGCACTCTTTCAGTATTGAAGCTAATCTCTTTCAAACTTCTGTGTATTCTCTTCATCAATCCTATTACTCTAGCCCTGCTAGCTAAAGGTCCCTTAGGTTTCTGCCCCAAATTGGTATCAAAGCTAAAAAATGGTTCATCTCTACCCTCTGATTTTGGTCCTTAATATGGCTGCCCGTGGAGGCCACAGATGTAGAGGACAGCAAGCATAGGCCACAGCATTGATGAAGCTGAAATGCGCGGTGAAGGATTCGTCACACACAGTTCATACTCTCCTGTGGCAAGAACCTGCAGATGCTCAAAATGGAAGCACCTGAAAGCAACCGCAATCCTTTTGGCATATCAGAAGGTGGCCTTGAAGATTAAAAAGAAGAAGATCTTCGAGAAGATTTGAACCATTTCTGTGGACAAGGGGAAGAACAACGAGGTGGAGGCTTAGATGAAAGATTAGTGTGAGCACTGGACTTGAATGTTGGAGGAATAAGAATAGAAGACGCTGATTTTGCAAGCCATATGCACTCTGAAGATTATCTAGATTGGGAAATCAAATGTTGAAAATTATTTTGTGTGGAATCCTCTGGCTGAAGAGAGGAAAATGCTGTTTGTGTAGCTGAAATTAAAAGGAAAAACACTTCAATGGTGGAAAAGCATTGAAGAACAATGGAGGAGGCAACGGAAGGCAAAGGTCATATGAAAGCAAAGAGCAAAGCTGCAAAAAACAATTTCTACCAGCTGATTATGCAATGAAGTGTGCGAAAGATTTCATACTTTTAAGCAGAGGAACATGTCCGTCGAAGAGTGTACATCTGAGTTCAACAATCTCTCACTTCGGGCCGGTTGAAATGAGAGGAATTAACTTCTTGGTCTCTCTCAAGTTTAAATAAAGCTGTAATAGATGAAATGGGAAACGTTCACTTAGAAGATGCTGAACAAAATGCCTTAGCAGCTGAAAAGAGAGTTTCAAGGCATAGGACAAGGAAACTTGTAGCAAATCATACAAGCTATACATTTCAAAGAGCAACAACTGCTGCCTAAAGCCATCAAGGCAAGCAGTTCACTCAAAGAACTGAATGCGGGGCTACACCTTACAACCAAACAGGTGGAAAAAGTGGTACTACAGCTGTCTGTGGGAAAAAGGAGAAGAAGACCAAGACACTGGCCTCAAAACAATTCTAGTAAAAGCTACAAAAGGGGAGACTACTATGCAGCAGATCGGTGTTTCAATTGTGGGAGAACTTGGCCATGGATTCTCTAATTGTCCTCAACAAAGGATGAACTTTGTTTAATACAAGGAGAAAGAACAGGAAATGCCACCCATTTATGATGATAATGTAAATGATGAGTATATTGATATCTACCCAGTTCAAGATGAGTCTCCAGTTATGAAACATATCATGTTCACTCCTAACGTTGAAGGAGAAGATTGAAAGCTTGTAATATTTTCTGAAGAGTGGATGAATCTGAAAGCAGTCAGGGAAGAACATGCCTAATTATCTGATCATCCACTTGAAATTCAGCAATTGCTGTCAGATTTCAAAGAGTTGGTTGGTTACGATATCTCTAAAGGTTACTGCCAATGAGAAGCATTCAGCATGGCAGTGATTTAGTCCCAGGTGCTCGTTCACCAAACCTGCCTGCTTACAGAACGACTCCATTACAACAGGCTGAAATGAAGAGGCCTGCCAGCCTCAGATTCCACTTAATTAGTCAAATAACCCAACCATATCTTGGTATTTCTGCTGCAAACTCCAGAAAAGCTGAATTGCACCTGTTGTCCACCAACTAGCTAGCATATTCAGACCATTGTGTGATATTAATAACCATATTCAGACCACAGTTTGATACTAATATCTTTGTCACAACCTAAAGCTCTTTCTTTCAAAATTTTGCATTCTGTTTCATGAGCAAATTATTGGCACACCCATCAAAAATAATTCCAGTATGACATCCTTACTCCTCTCTACAGCATAAACAGTATTGATAAACCCGCATTCGAATGTCTTACACTTTAAATAGGGGGCACCAGAGAGTTCCCTTTACATCCACTTTGCCCATGCAGCTGAGATTCAAGAATTAAAGAAAACAACAAAACCAAGATTACAAATGCAAGACCCGCCCCCCCCCCCCCCCCCCAAAAAAAAAAAAAAAAACCACTCAGATTAATGTAAAATGGACACAACTCCACCCCATATACATCAGATACCAAACATACTTTAACACCCAAAAAAAAAAAATGTGTCTCCAGATGTGTCTATACACCACCAATGGCTTTTGATTGGAACTCTAGTGGATTAACATTTCCTGATGAAAGGATCACTGTCCCCTTTTATCTCCTAATGAATGGATCTCTATCTTTTATCATATGTATCTAGCAGAAAAATAATCTTAACATCAAAAAGACCTTCTGCCATGGCAGAACTTCAACTCATACCTAACTGATCAGTTTACAGTCCAAACAAGAAATTTCGAGTGTCAACATATCAGTATAGGTTCTCCATAAAGATTTAGATGGCAAGATAAATGTTTGTAAAAAACAAGCAGAAAACATGTAAAAGGAAGAGGAAGATATCTCAGATTAAGAACAGAAGGTGATCAGCTCCAGCTTTTTTTTTTTTATTTTACTCTTATTTAAAAGAGAAGGTGATCAGCTCCAGTTCCCCCCCCCCCCCCCCCCGGGGCACGTTTTTTGGGCCAAAATGATCAGCTGCAATTCCAATCTTGACAATGTGACAGGAGTTTCAAGCTGCCATGGATTCATCAATTTGAAATACCCAACAGAAAATGTTTTCATTCAGCATGAGCAAATGAGGATGGAAGTTGTCAAACTGTTCTCCCATTTGTTCAACGCCATCAAAAGATTACGATAGACAACAAAATATTCCAAATTTTCAGAAAGCAAAATGTTACTGAAGACGTAAGATATTCGAAGTACAAACTGCTAAAGTGCATTCAAATGAAATATTCATTTTAGACTAGTGGGGTTACGAGATGTTATATGTCTAAAAAGAAACAAGGACTCTGATTATAAAAGTCAGTGTGGAAGAGAAAACTACTTAGAATAGACAAATTGCTCATCTGCCTTTGCTGCCTTTTTCAGAAAGTAACTGCCTTTTTCATCTCACATGCACAACCGCGCACGCGCACACACACACACACACTCTCTCTCTCTCTCTCTCTCTCTCTCTCTCTCTCTCTAACACACACACACAAATACACATTCTCTCTCACACGCTCTCTTCCATATACACAGTTTGTCTCACACATCGCATACACAAATACACCTGTGCCCTCTCTCATACAAACAATCTCTCTCTATCCCCCTCCCTCTCTCCCTCCCTCCCACATCCATTTTCGATAAATTGCTTCAACTTTTAAGATAAAATTTATGAGGTGAAATTTTAAATTCAATGCATGATTCAGTTAATTGTCAAACAATTAAACTTTATCAATTCAGCAAGTTAATACTTTCAGCACTTAAATCTTAAATTTCAAAATTCAAATATCAGATTTCAATTTCAGCAAACGGCCCATAGTCGTTGAAGGCCATGGCACTAAAACTGCGATCACAAAATCTAAATAGCGACATTATAGTACTGTCATCAAAATCAATGGTTTTCTATTGCTATTCAAATGTATCAGAAATTCTTGTCCACCCTTGTTTAGTAATAAAATATTAGTCAAAACAATTACCTCTTCCAAGGGGCGAGGAGGAAGGGAATCCTGTAGCTGCTTCAGAAGGGAAATGTAGGCCTGCGGAAGCACATCAGCACGAGTAGATAGATATTGTCCAAGCTTTACCCACAAACCCTCCAATTCTACCATCACATTTAGAACGCGTCTAGCATTACGTTCATGAGCTTTCTGCCATAAAGCAGCTTTCTTTGATTTTCTGGTCCATTTATCTCTCTGCTGTAGAGCCTTCAAGTATGTGATTTCAGTTAACATCGAGAAAGATAACTTCAGGTTCATACACAAGTAGAAAAATATTAAAATCCCATTACTAGTAATATACAAAATCAAGGGAAAAAGGCATACCTTATAGTCCAAGTAAATTACAAGTGCCAATGTAAAAACTTTCATGCGTCTCTTGTATATATTGCCCCACCCCATCTGAAGCAGCTTTTTTATCCAATTTTTCCAAGAAAATCAGGACTATCAATCTCTACCAAGGAAGGGAAAAGAAATAATTCATCAAAATAAAAGATTTTGTAGCATGTAGAGCCAAATACATACTAATATAATCACAACTCATAATTTTAATTTCCGAATAAGAACAAAAAATCTAAAATGCGATGACAGTATTAGTTTGATTCAACAAGATGGAATCCAAGTCCGACCTAAATTTGAAGCAGGTTTGCGTAAGTCTGTCTAATTTTTTAATGTAAGCCTCCCCATTGGAAATAGTTCAGAATATGTTAACCATGAAAACACAGTAGCACTCATTTTACCTTCGTATCTTCTATGGTAACAACTACTAACGCAAATTATGCCAGTAATATCCCTTTCTACAGTTAATCATTATATAGTAAAATATTAGTCATACAGTCTTTAACCTTCGAGAATCTCGTCTACATTTCAGAATTTTATGACTTCCTCTCACAGCTGAGAAGGCATGGACAATTCGGTCAACATATTCTAGTTTTTGAAAGGCCGGCTCATCATCAATCTCCGTATAGGCCAAAATGGTATAATTTTAAATATATAATGCAGTAAAAGCTATTCACCCGCCGGCTCAGAACATAATAAAAAGGGAGTCCCGAAGCTTCCATTCATACTAATAGTGCCATAGAACAGCCTAGCATCCACTGGGCATTGGAGGCAGCTTCTAGTCACATGTCAGAATAAGAAGACAAGATGGCTCCAATAACTCATCTAAACAAAAACTTAAACACCTATAGCAATATGTCCTAAATCGCATACTCGTTCCAAGTTCAAAGTATCATTTGCATAAAAAAAATCCCCTTCATTTTTAGCCGGCACAAGGGCCTTAGCACGCCATGGTTCCAATCGAATATCCAAAACCTATATACCCAAGACGTCACTAATGTACAATCATTAGACCCCTCGTACAATTTCCTCATACTCCAACATAAATAAGAAAAAATCGCTTCTTGATTATGGCATGAAAGCAGTAAAGATAGGAAATTCTAACCAACAATCCACCAAGCTCTTTATCAGCATCCAATCAATGAAAATTCTCATCCAAACAAAAAGTGAGAAAAGTATTAAAAAATAAAAGAAATAAAAGCAGATTGATACCGATAGAAGCACTGGAAAGAAATTAATTACAGGAATTCATTCATAAATTTTACCAATCAGAATCTTTACGAAGAAATGACCGAAACGAAAACGAAACTTACGTCAGTGAACAAAAAAAATCTGCTAATAATATTCATTAAGAATACAAAAGCACGTAAACTTACAAGAATATTAATCAAAATTAGGGAGAGAAGCAACAAAATGATGACAGTCTTACATGAGAATTTAATTGAAATTGAAAGCGGGCGAGGGGCTAAACGGAGTAGACTATACGGGAACGCGTAAAGAATATTCCAAAGAGTTGCCTCGAAGCCACCGGCAGACGCTGTTTCGTTTACACGGTAGTGGATTCGAGTCAACCGGCAGCCCTTTCTATCAATTTTTAATGGATTAAATTCATTGTGGTCCTTCAAATTGAAAAGTCTCGATGTAGTACTCCAAAATAGCGAAACATCTCCATTTGATCTCTCAAATTGTAAGTTTCATTTTGGTCATTTAGAGTAGGACAAGATCTCAATTTAGTCCTTCAAACTTAAAAAATAAAAAAATAAAAAATAAAAACTTAATCTAGCACTTCAAAATCAAGAGGGCATTCAAGTTTTTTTTTTTTTTTTTTTTTTTGAGTAAGTGTGAATATTAGATTGATGGATCATTGAGAATTTACAAGATTAAGACATCTTAAGCCAAGCCTTCATCAAAGGTTTTGCTTAAGTTGTCTCAGAGAAAACTACTTCTACATGGACTAAATCTACCCAAATCATGGTCCTGTACATCTTCTGTAGTACTAATACAGAGAACAAAAACAAAGTTCAATCAGGCCCTTCTTGTTGATCAAATATTTTGAGTGACAAGCCCCATTCAAGTGCCAACTCCCAATTTCGTTGGTTTAGGGATACTTTCCTCCAAGACCTCACTACCTCTGCTACTGATTGTCTTATTTCTTCCACTAACCTGCATGCTGTTGTGCTTTGTTTCTGATACAAGCTTCTGTTTCGAGCCCTCCAAATTTTGTATATTGTGGTAGCCAGCATTACTCTATTTATCCTATCAGCAAAGGAATTGGTTCTCCAATGTGAGCTCATCCAACTAATTTCTTCTCTTCCAAGTGTAATGCCCTCTGAAAATGAAGCTGAAGGATTGCACTTTTTGCCACACTGCTGTTGTTACTGGGCATTGGAAGAAAAGATGGTCAATGTTCTCTTCCAGTTGTTTGCACAACTCGCAGCTTGTGTTTTCCAAGTTGATTCCCCAAGCATGCAATCTTGCTTTTGTTGTTAGCCTCCTTCTGCATGCAAGCCAGAGAATAAAGGAGAATCTTGGCACATATCCTTGTCCCCAAACCAGTTTATGCCACTCGACTGTCCGTTGCCTTGGCCTGAGTAACTTCATTGCAGATTTTATAGTGAAAGTGCCACTGCTACTTCCCAACCAGACTGCTGAGTCTTTTGATCCAGTTGTTGGGGGAAAATTTATACTTTGCTTCAGGACTTGTACTTCTCTAGACATTTTCCTACCTTGGGGCCATTTCCATTGTCCATCCTCTATACACATTGCTACTGTTGCCTGCTTGTTCAGTCCCATGCAAGTAAGGACATTCTCAGTGAATTTCAGATATAAAGGCCCTAACGGACTTCCAAAAATCATACCAGAAACTTACTTCCTCTCCACTTCCAAGATTCATTTTGATGAGAGGTTGAATCTGAGTTCTACCCTTTAGAATCTTTCTCCATCCCCATGAGCAATCTCCTGGAATTTTGTATCCCCAGATTGAAGCTCCTTTCAGGTAGTTTGCATGTATCCATTTCACCCATAGTGATTCTTTTTTATTGCAAATGTTCCATAGCAACTTTAGGATGAGGCATTTGTTCCAGAATTCTATATCAAACAAGCTTAGACCACCTTCTTTATACGGTTGGCACATGTCTTTCCATCCTACCTTGGCTCCATAATGTTGTTTATTTTCTCCAGCCCAGATGAAGCTAGCCATTATACTGGCCAATTTTTTCAGAACAGCTTTTGGCAAAATAAAAGCACTAGCCCAATACATCTGAACTCCATAGAGGACAGATTTCACCAACTGTAATCTGCCTGCAAAAGTTAGCTTCTTAGTTGCCCAACTTTGTATTTTTTGTTGCAATTTCACAAAGATTGGCATACAATCCCTGTAGGATAATCTGGCAGTAACTAAGGGAAGCCCCAAGTACTTCACAGGGAGCTCACCTACAGGTATTTGGATGATGCTATGAAGCCTTCTTTTCATATCTTCAGTTGTGCCAGCAAGGAATATTTGGCTTTTGGCAAGGTTTGGAGTTAGTCCAGACAAGTTTGCAAACTCACTGAGTGTTCTTTTGATTAGTTGGAAAGATCTCTCAGTTGCTCCTGTCATGATAAATAAGTCATCTGCAAATGCAAGGTGTGACACTCCCAGCTTCCTACATTTTGGATGGTAGTCAAAATCCTGATTTTTGATGCTCCATTCAAACAGTTTGGTAAAGACTTCCATTGCAATGAGGAATAGATAAGGTGAAATGGGATCACCTTGTCTAATACCTCTTTCACTTCTGAAATATCCCTACCAGGCTTCCATTTAAGTTAATGGAAAAATGTGCTGTTTCAATTCCCAGCTTCACCCATTTAACAAACACTTCTGGAAAGCCTAACAGTTCCATAGCATAAAGCAAGAAATCCCATTCCAAAGTATCAAATGCCTTCATAATGTCCACTTTCAGCATAGCTCTAGGTTTACCTCCCTTCCTATTATAGCCTCTAGCAAGCTCATGCATAAGAAGAACATTATCAGTAATGTTTCTACCTTTTATGAAGGCTGATTGGTTTTCACTGATCAAGCTAGGCATTATTTCCTTTAGCCTACTCTGTAGAACTGTTGAGTAGCACTTATACAGTATGTTACAGCAGGAGATTGGCCTAAAATCTTTCATCCTCATGGCTTCAGTTGTTTTAGGCACTAATGTTAGAATAGAACTGTTCATGGGGTAATACATGTACCTGTTGTTGAAACAGAACAAAATGGCTTGAGTGATTTCGTGACCAATATGTCCCCAATTCAGCTTGAAGAACTCAGCTGTATATCCATCAGGTCCTCGGGGCTTTTCCATCCTTCATCTGAAAAACTGCTCTCTTGATTTCCTCCTCAGTAATAGGGGTAGCTAGGAATTGTTTTTGCTGGTCTGAGAGTACAGTGGGTATGATCCTTTGTAGCTTGTCCAGTCTTCTGCTGCTCATGGTTTTAGGTCTTGTGAAAAGATCCTTGAAAAAATTGACAGCTGTCTCTTTAATCTCATTATACTCAGTGATTTTTTGGTCCTCTTTGTACAATGTTAAGATCTTGTTCCTAGCATTGTGGGATAATATTTTTCTGTGAAAGAATGCTGTGTTCTTGTCCCCTAGTTTCAACCAGCAAACTCTGGATTTTGCTTGAAGTAATTCTTCTTCAGCTCTCACTAAATCTGCATATTCTACAAGAAGCTGCTTTTCTTTGTTTATTAACTCATCCTCAAAAGGTTGTTCTTGAAGCAAACTTTGAATGTTGCAAATCAACTCCTTATGCTGTCTTACTCTATTGGTGAGGCTGCTGAAGTTTTTCTTGTTTAACATCTTTAGATTCTCCTTCAGTAGCTTTAGTTTTTTGCAGACTCTCATCACAGGATTTGCTTTAATATTTTCACTCCAGGCAGATTTCAGTATCTCAGGAAATTGACCATGACGCATCCAAAATTTCTGAAATTTGAATGGTTTGGGGCCAAAGGAGACCTGCTTCTTCATTTCTACATAGATTGGTGAATGATCTGATACTCCAGGTGCCAAGTATTCAAGTACTGTATTTGGAAATTTGCCATGCCAGTACTCATTAATGAGCACTCTGTCTAGCTTACTATAAACTCTTTTCCTAGACTCCCTTTTGTTGTTCCAGGTAAAAAAGAAGCCTTTACCTGGAAGTTCCTCAGTATCCAATTCATCAATGCATTTATTAAAGTCCTCAAGAGCACCATAATCTAGTTCTTTGCACCCCACTCTTTCATACGCATTTCTGATCTCATTGAAATCTCCTAAGATGATCCAGGGAGTATTTCCAGTTATCATTTTTATCTGCAGCAGGTGGCTCCATAAAGCTTTTCTTTCTTCAGGCTTATTTCTGGCATAGACCATAGTAATTAAGCCTCCCTCCTCCAGCTCCTTATGCTTAATAAAACATGTTATAGCTTGGTCATGGATTTGCATTACCTGACATTTTATTGTTTCAGGCTTCCAACAAAACCATATCCTACATACATGATCTACTGAACCATTATGTACGAATTTCCAGGTTCTAAGACATTTCTCAAAAATACTATCTGCATTGCTGTATCTAACTTTGTTTTCTAGGATACCAAACACATCAACCTGCAATTCTATTGCCTGTTTCTTTAATTCAACCTGTTTTATGGGGTCATTCAACCCTCTTATATTCCAGCTCAAGATCTTCATTTAATTATTGAAGACTTTGGTACCTTCTTCCTACTGCCTCTTCCAGCTTTCTGTGCATTTCCTGTTGGTTGTTTCTTCCCAGGAGGTTGGTCTGATTCTGAATCCAGCATGCTGTACGTATTAGAAATCTGTATGACTGCTGTTTCAATCATCTCAGCTTTGTCTCTGTTCCTCTGATTATCATTGGGATTTTCTTCTCTTGTCTTCTCATTTTCACCCTCCTCTACATTTCTCTGATGCATGTTGACATCCTTTATCTGCAAATCATCCTCAGCTTGGCCTTTTCCGTGAGACTTGTGTTCCTCATTCTGGTTATTGGATCCAATATCCTGCTGATTTTGATAATTTGCTTCTATGTTTTTTGGGTCCTCTTGAATATTACTTTTTTGCTCTTTTGGTACCCACTTCTGAATGGTCTTAGGTAGTTTTGGACAGAGATGACTGCTGTGTCCAAATATCCCACAATCCTGACAGAATGGTGGTAGCCACTCGTATTCAACCTCTTGCTGTTCCTTCTCTCCAAATTCATTCATATATTCTATGAAGCTTGGTCTTCTATCACCTACGTTTACCTCAACACAGATTCTGGCATAGGACACTCTACTTTGGGTAGCTGTCTGCTTATCAGTAAACAGAGGCTTTCCAACACAGCTAGCTAGTTTACTGAGACCTTTAACAGTGTAATAGTGAAGCTTGAGGTGAGGAAATCGAATCCAAATAGGGACAGATTTCATATCCTCCTTCTTTAAGCTCATGTGGGGGCTCCAAGGCTTTAAGAAAAGCATTTTGCTTGCTAGAGGCCAGGGTGCTTGGTCCAAGATCTTTTCCTTATCTTCTTCTGTCTGCAATTTGAATAGGTAGACTCCATTTTTTAGGGAGATCACCTCTACGTTACCACAATCCTTCCATTTCTTTTCCACAAAATTCTTCACTACTAAATATGGGGGTGAAGACCCTAGTGTATAACCCACTAGGGTATGCTTCCACTTTACCAGTCCCTCATCTACATCTTCCATAGTTATTCTTATTTGCCCTTGCTCTTCTGGTTCAACAAACTGCAGTTCGACACCTCCATGAGCAGCATTTTTTTCACCTACTACCTGAGCCCAAGATCTAACTTCGTTCTCTGAGCTTGCTACATGGCCCTGGAGCTGAGAGTTCAAAGCTGGGAAGTCCGCATGAGCCATTTTCCCAAGGTCTACAGCTAATTGGTTGCAAAATTCTGATGAATTCCCCACTTGCAAGTTCATGTTAGGAAGGAATTAGTGGAAATTTACCCCAAGAAGGGTAAGCTTCCAGGAAATGCAGGAGTCAGCTACAGAGTAGCCAACTCTTTCGAGAGAGCTTCTCTACTGCACTTCTCCTAATTCTCCACAAACAATAAACTTCCAAAAAGATAGGGAAGGCTGGTATTTAGCACGAATTCTACGCTCTACTTACTTAGAAGATGATCAACAATGGCGGAGAGATGGCAGCGTATGTTAGAAAATTCAAATTCTCTCGGCGCATCTTAGCCTACTGATGCGACCATCTTCAAGTTATTTCTCCAGGCTTTTTTTTTTTTTTTTTGGCAAACATTAAGTCATTTTATTATTTGAAGGCATAGATACGACCATCTTCTACGAGATAACTATCCTAACAAAATCACGCTGCATTATGTAGCCACACAGGGAAGGAACCTTCCCACATTATGTAGCCACACAGGGAAGGAACCTTCCCTCTATATTGCAACCGACTGAATTTAAATGACTCAGGCAGTGTTGCTGCAACTTATGGACTGAGGTATCATTGAATTGGTTGTCATTTATAGCTTTCCAAATGTTCTACACAATGTGCATCGCCAACTCTATATGTTCCCATCTATGAGGCCTTTCCACTGCTTTGGAGGGTTCTTTCCACCATTGCCAAAAATCATGTTGATATTGCTACAGTCCATCCCACTATATAGGGGCCAAGCACCAAATCCTTGTTGCATTACTACATAAAAAAAAAAAAAAAAACAGCATATGTTCAAGGGGTCTCTATAGCTAATTGCAAGTTTAGGTTATATCAAAAATATTACAATCAATCTACTTAAAAACGCACAAGCAAGTAATAAGTTTACAACCTAATACCCATTCCGCAAGTGCACGGGTCAATTTTAGTAATGATAAGTACTAGGGTCAATCCCACGAGAAAACAAGAATTAGCAAGTATGGAAGCTACTAACTTGTTATATTATCTAGACAATCAAACTTTGGAGGCTGTGAAAATGGTAGAAAAATCAAATTCAAGTAACAAACAATGAAGAAACCTCTCAAATTAAGTTGACTAGGCTTAAAATTTAACTAAAGGTCACGAAATATGAAAGTTAAGCTTATAGCCATTATGAATTTCTACCCTTATTCAGGATTCAATTCCATTTGTACTCAAAGCTAGATTTTTCTACGAATTGAAGATTACTAAAACATGAGCTTTCCTACTTCCATGGTAAAGTCTTACATGCTTTAGTTCATTTGGTTAATGAGTTGTGGTATTACAAGTTATGCAGCAAATCTTAATCCCCCTATGAAAATCACTACTTCCTTGAGATTCAATATATGTTCTATTAACTCCTTTCCATTGTTGAGTGCAAGTTCCCCTGTCAAATAACAACGAACATGACTTGAAATCGGTAGCTAATCAATAACAAGTATTAAAGACCAAGTGAATGAATTAACAAGACCAAAGTATGGCTATAAACTTAATCATTCATATCAATAGCTTCATCTCAAACTTAGTTGATTTCAACTTAATTCAATATGGTAAAGATAAACTTAAGCTCATATATGAAAGTAAACAACATGCACGAATGAAATTGAAAAAGAATGGTTAGAACAGCTCATTTAATGGATGAACTTGGCTTCAAATCTTGTTCATGCATTTCGTCAAACATGTTGTGCACAAAGGAGTTCCTTCAAAGTCTTGATACAAGAAAATGACAATTCTTACTAAAAACTAAAAAAGAAATCCTATACTAAATATTTACAAGGAGTGCTTCTCCAACCAACCTATAGTTCAAGTTTAAACCAAGCTAAAACCAAAAATATCTTCAATGAAGTACAAAGGCATCCATTTACAAGAAAAACCCTAATTTAATTCCCTTTCCAAGTTGAAGATGTAATAATGAAATTTGATTCCAAATCTTGAAAAATCTTGCCCTTGAACTTTGCAATATTCTTCTAGGACAATGCAGAATTAGTTAGACGTTGAATTTAGCTACAAAAGTTGTATGAACAAGCTGCAAATTGCATCCAACCATTTTATGCAAGTGGAGTCGATCCGAGGGTGGAATCCGCAAGTAAGCAACCCGCGGATCACTTTCCCTTGATCATTTTACCCTCTTCAATTTTTGCTTATTTCGTCCATGCCCTTGAGACCATTTTTTCATTATTTGAACTATAATTTCTTGGTAGAAATTGATGAAGAAAATTTATTTCAAAATTTCTCAAGCTTAAGTGATAAAAAGACACAATTTGAATCAACTATGATTTTGATAATCCTTGTGCTTCAATTGATCCAGTTTGTATTTATTCATCATTTTTCAGCAAAATCAAATACACTTGGGTGTTAATTTGCTCAAAATAAGAATTCTGCCTTAAAACCCTAATTTTCGGACTAAAAATCCTAATTTTAGAGCAATCTTTGATTTGATGAAAGTTATGAAATTAAGCCATTTTCATATAAAAAATACTAAAAACATATAAAAGGCACACTAAAATTATATATAAAACACTATACTAAAATAGGTAAATTTATTACTTATCAAACTCCTCCACATTTAAATCATTACTTGTTCCTCAAGCAATTAGAAAATCAAGAGATCAAATAATGATTCAAGTATTGAAATAACATATGCCTCATTATTAACGCAATTCTACAAGATAAAGTAAATAGGAATTATGCAATTCTTGTTAAAGTCTCAATACTCATCATATCAAGTAAAATGAAAGTAATTATCTCAAAATTAAAGCTAGTTCAACAAAATTTCTCTGTCCTTACAAAATTTCATATATTAAGTATTCAATATGGACAATCATATACAACTCAATTTACAAACAATAGGGACATGTTGGAATTTGTAATTGTAAGTGTCTCTTGACACGAAAGCTAACATCTGTAGATAAAAACCTCAATTACTCAATACTTTGATCATTTTAACCACAATTTAATCTTTAGTTTGAGAAGTGAAATTGTCTTTTGATAAAAAGATCGACATTTTATGATAAAAATCTCTTATTACTCAACAATTCACTTTCAATCAAACTTACTATGCACACTCTTAATTCAATTGCCTTTTGACTCGAAAATCGATATTTTTAGATGAAGATTTCTGGTTGTTTAGCAATTTGAATAATTGGAGCAAAAATAAATAAACATTCCTCAATTTTCCTCATAATATGCTTGTCCCTTAATTCAAATAAGGCATAAAGTATACTTCTTGTCCATATTTACCACTTAGGAATGCAAAATTAAGTAATAAAAAGAAATTTGAAATCAAACATGCTAAATCAAGACATAATTACAACTATTTTACAAGATATACTTTCTTAAAAACAAAACTCCTAATCACATGATAACCATTTCTTCATATATATATATAGAAAATATTCAAGTAAAGTTGCATAAATTATTTCAAAAAGTAAAGAATTCAACAAGTTTATTGCACAAAAGCATGATATAGAGTAATTTTTAAATAAAATTTTAATCATATTCTACTAAAGCAATATCTTGACACAATTATTCAAAGCCCAATCAAACATATTCTTATATCTTCCCTCCACACTTAAAATAATACGTTGTCCTCAATGTGTAACTAAAAAGATAAAAATGTAAATTGAACTAAGAAAGCTCTCCTTGTTTGGTCCATGAGTTCTTAAAATGATAATATTGTTGTCCTTCAATGTCCATTGGCCTTTGTGAAATTCCTTTTCGCATTGCTTCACAATATTCTTCACAATATCCATTCTTGCTTCACCAACTTTGTTTCAAGGCTTAAACAAACTCAAAGCTTTGTTATATCATGAATAAATAGCTATTAAAGCATAAAAATAACATATATTGCTTGAAAGCCTTTGATTTCCTCTACACTTAAAATGATGCAATGTAGCTCAAAATTTGATGCACATGTGATTTGAGTAAGTGCAATGTGTTATGATGAAGTTATATGCAAAAGAAATTTGTGCTAAAGTTCCTAACAACAAAATTTTATACTTTTGATGTCAAAAGTTAAAATTTGAATCAATGGATTGAAACATATAATTCAATCCATTTGAATATGTTAAAGTAGTATCTTCATACCTACAAGATTGTCAAACAAACTTGCAAAGAAAGCCCTTAAATCCCCAGATAAAATTGACAAAAATCAACCAAAAAATCACCAAAAACGCCCTTGATCCAGGGGTTGGATCTGGGGTCAACCCACGGATCCTAGAGGTTTAACCCACAAATCAACCCCAAAATTTGCAGCAGAAATTGATGTTATAGTCTGATTTTTTGGCAACTTTGAATGATGATTTCTTCTATTTAAACCTCTAGTTTTGGGCAAATAACATTATAATCATGTAATCATATCAACAAACTTTGAAATCATGCATTAAACTCATCCACTTTATTAACACATAAGAAATGAGAATCAATCAAAGTGGCCTCCTCACTCAACCTGCAACTTCGAATCTCAAAATGAACTTGAAATTCAAAAGTTTTTTTTTCAAGTTTTTGACCAATTTAATACTTCAAATATGTTTCTAATGTTAAAACAAAGTTAACATGATTTTTAAACATTCAAATCATTAAAATTTCAAAGTTGAAACCAAAATCACACAAAATCTACTTTGATGTCAAGCAACCAAATGAATAGTTACTTTTATCACTTAATTTTTCAAATTGCTTTTTTGCATGATTCTAACCTCAAAACCACTTTTAACAAATTTCAAACTATAAAAAAAACTATGTTCAAAACAAATTTATGTATCAAAAGTCCAAGAATTACCAAATAAGGCTCAAATTGCTCAATGAAACTTGGCTTATGAATAGTAAACCAACGGAATAGTGATTTTTAAACTCAATGCATCAACTTGATTTCCTTGTCATTTAAACCACGAATCACTTCAAACTCATTTCAAATAATGAAACTAAGATGTTTAAACCTTCTAAACACAATAAACTCAAGAGATATGCAAATTTGGTATTAAATATCCAAGTTTAAATATGAAACCTCAAAGATTGCATCAATACTTCAAGTTCAAATCAAACTAAACTAAGTAAACAAACTAACTTCAAAACACATTTAAAACATTAAACACACCAAAGAAACTTAAAATACTAAAAATATTGGGTTGCCTCTCAATATGCACCTCATTTAAAGTTTAGAGCTAAACTTTTCTTCAATCACATTAAGTGATTTGTGTATCCCACAAAGATTGAACTTGAGCTTTTGGTGCCATTTCTCCTATATAATATGGCTTCAACCTTTGGACATTAACTTTAAATGTGATTTGACTTTGACCTACAATTTCTACTACACCATAAGGAAACACTTTATTTACAGCAAATGGACCGAACCAACTTGATTTCAACTTACTTGGGAATAATTTGATACATGAATTGAATAATAGTACTTTTTGACATTTCTCGAATTACTTGGGAGTGATATGTTTGTCATGCCAATATTTTACCTTTTCTTTTGAAAATCCTGGCATTCTCTTAAGAATTCAACCGCAATTCCTCCAATTCACTTAATTCTAGTACTCTCTTTTTACATGCAAGATGAAAATCGAGATTAATAGCTTTCAAAACCCAATATGCCTTATGTTCCATTTCAACAGGTAAATGACATGCTTTTCTAAAAACCAATCGATAAGAGGATATCCCCAAAGGAGTCTTATAAGCTATCCTATATGTCCAAAGTGCATCATCCAACTTGCTAGCCCAACTTTTCAAGATTTGTTCACATTTTCTCCAAAATTAGTTTAATCTCCTGATTAGCTAATTCTACTTGACCATTAGCCTGTGAATGATAAGGATGTTTTGTGACTACATTCATACTTAACAAAAATGAGTCTATCAATTTATTACAAAAATGAGGACCTTCATCATTCACAATTGCTTTTGGAACTCCAAACCTAGTGAAAATGTTCTTCTTTAGGAATTTCTTTACTACTCTAGCATCATTAGTAGGTGAAGCAATATCCTTTACCCATTTAGAAACATAATCTATTGCCACTAGAATGTATTTATTCCCAAAAGAACTAGGAAATGGTCATATAAAATCCATGCCCCACACATCAAATAATTCAACTTCTAGGTATGTAGTAAGAGGCATTTCTCTTTTTGTAGAAATATTGTCAGTTATTTGATATGCATCACAATTTTTGATAAAATTTCTAGCATCTATATACATAGTTGGCCAATAAAGGCCACATTGCCATATTTTACATATAATTTTAGATGTAATAAAATGAACTCTGATATCTAAACCATGACAATGATTAAGAATACTATGTATTTCATTTTCTAGCACATAACGTCTAATCATTCCATTTGTACAATGTTTCAACAAATAAAGCTCCATCTAAAAATAACTTTTATCATCATTCAATAACATTTTCTTCTAGTGGTAATTAAAGTTGTTTGGTGTCTTACCACTTATCGACTAATTAACCATATCAATGTACCATAGAGATTGTGGAATAGATAACAAAAACTCATTTAGAAAATTGTCTCTAATAGGAAATTAATGAACTTTGTAATGTGTTCCAACTTGGAAATGTGATCAGCAACCATGTTTTCTGATCCCTTCTTGTCTTTGATCTCCAAATCAAATTCCTATAATAATAAAATTCACCTAATTAGACGAGGTTTTGCATCTTTTTTATTTAATAGGTATTTGATAGCTACATAATCTGATCTGCCCCAAGACCCCTCGTTAAACACGTAACGGAAACCTTCACCACGATCGCGATCCACAGGACAACCCTCCCAAAGGATCGTTCTTGTGTATCAATGAACAACCTAATCCCAATTCTACCCGAGAACTAAAACTAGTTTGAAGAGGATCCCAAACCCTAACCTCACACGCTGGTTAGAACTCAAGGATATCAAGGAAGTTCACGAATCACTCGTGGAACTCACAAGTCTCACAAAGAGAATCAGAGAGGAAAAACCCTCGTAAATTTTATTCAACTTCAATAATCTGTCTTAATAATAATAATAATTAGCCTTATATAGGCAAAAACACCCTAAATAACCAATATAGCAAGTAACTAGTCTATTACACGTTATAAACTAAGTAAAAACGCAGAAAACAAATAAAATCGTAAAGTTATGGACTAAGGCCGCGGGCTAGGCCGCGGGCCGGCCTTCTGTGCGGCCTTCATCAGAACGTCATCCCATCTTTGGAAAAGTTTCTGACAGAGGCCGTGGGGAAGGCCGCGGCTGCGGCCTTCATCAGAAACTTTTCTGATGGCCTTTTCTACGCGTCTTCTTCTGAACCCTTGCAAGTGTACTTGTCCCAGCATTGGATGGCCTCTTCCTCTTGCTCCTTTTGACCATCCTTGACGTCTCTAAGCCTCCATTTTGAGTGATTAAGCCCCTATGCATTGGTGATGCACTATGGATTATTCGAATGCCCCCATCTATTTGGGCTTTCATCACTTGGTTCGTATCATTCCCCTCCTCTTCAAGAAGATTCGTCCTCGAATCTTGCTTCTTCATGACTCCAACTAAGGGAACGTTGTGTACCTGCAAAGAAGAAATGTGTGGAAGAGAAGAATGAGAATTAGTAAGATCCTTCTTCACTGTCTTCTTCTTCCCCTTCACAACCTCAAGCTCCTTAGATAGCTTCACATTGTCCCTATGAGTTTCCAACGGTGTCAATGGCACAAGTGTGATGTCCTTTCCATGCCAAGTGAACAAGTATTGATTGCGGAACCCATCATACATCACCTTGCGATCAAATTGCCATGGACGCCCTAGTAGCAAGTGACATGGCCCCATAGGCGCCACATCACATAAAACCTTATCTTTGTAGGCTCCAATGGTGAACACGACCTCGACTTGCTTGGTCACCTTCAATTCACCACTATCCCTCACCCACTGCAGTCTATATGGCTTGGGATGCTTTACTATTTTCAAACCAAGCTCATCTACCAACAATGGATTCACAATATTAGTACAACTACCAGAGTCAACGGCAATGCCACATACCTTGTCCCCAATGAAACATCGAGTATGGAAGATTGATTCTTTCTGCACATCAGGTCCAGCTTCCTTAGGGTGCTCATCTGAAATTTTTCTTGTGAAAAGAAATTCTCCCTTGTCAGGTTCGCAGCTAATAGGACCTTCACTATCACTTCCTCCCTCCAGTGGTGGCATCTTCTCATCATCTGAAGAAGCACTCTCTATGCCTCCTCCATCCAACATGATCATAGTCCTAGTGTTAGGACACTGGGATGCCACGTGACCACGTCCCTGGCACTTGAAGCATTGGATGTCACGTGTCCTCATAGGTGCCTTCATTTGCCCTTTGCCATCACCTGTGCCCTCCTTTGGCCTGACAACATCTCTTGGTCTCATGTCACCTCCATACTCTCGTTTCATGGACGGTCTATCCTGCCACCTTGACCTCCTATAGAAAGAGCCTGTACTATCTCTCTTCCTAGCCTTGAAGTTGCTTCTCCACTGTCTCAGCTTTTTGAATCAGGTCATCAATATTCACATAAGATTGCAACTCCACCTTGTCTTGGATATCTTGATTTGGACCAGCTAGAAATCTAGCCATTGTAGCCTCACGGTCTTCTACTACATTTGCAGGAATCATTGCTAGCTCCATATCCTTGTAGTAGTCATCCACTGTACGACCACCCTGTGACATGGACTGTAGCCTCTGGTGCAGCTTTCTGTAGTAGTGGCTAGGTACAAACCTCCCCCGTATGATTGTCTTCATTTCTTCCCATGTGCGGACAGGTCGATCTCCACATCTTCTTCTAGTGGTAACCAACTGGTCCCACCACATACTTGCGTATTCTGAAAACTCCACAGCAGTTAATTTTACCTTTTTCTCCTCGGAGTAGTGGTGACAATCAAATACGTGCTCCACCTTCCGCTCCCATTCCAAGTAAAACTCTGGATCACTTCGACCTTGGAAGTTAAGAATCTTCATTTTAATGCTCCCAATGTTGCCATCACGAGCTTACTCTCATCTTCTAGGTCTCCTATCAGCCCCCATCTCATCATTAGAATCTCCAGATTCAGCCAATGGTGATCTCCTCCGGTGACTTCTGTGGCTACTCCTTGACCTCGAATATGAATGACCTCGTCTCTCCAGTCGCTCACACATAGCTTCCATGGTCTGCCTCATACTTTGGATGCTAGCATTCATGGTCTCAGCAAAATCCCTAAGGTCAAATGCCTTAGATTCTCCTTTGTTAGACATGATGAATTTTGAACAAATAAAAGGGATTGAAGGAAAACAAATGGGTAAAGATTCGACTAAGGTAGGAATTTCTACGAAAAGAACACTACCCAACACTAACACTCACATCCCAAAACAGGAAAATTGGACAGAAAGTTTCGGGTGAACAGTAACTCGGATGAACAGTTCGTGCACAGTACCCGATGAACAGTGACGATGAATAGTGTCACGATTTTTTTTTTTTGAACAAGAGATGAGACTTTTGATGATTTTTGTTAACGAATAGTGAACAAAACACCAATAATCAATAATCCAATCAACAAGAGTACAAAAAACACGAATCTTCTAGGGTTTTTAGACGCCCTGAAGCAAAGACAGCACAAAGAACGCAAAGGATATCGCAAAAATTGCAGAAATTAGAGAAAATATTACAAACTATTTGATTAAAACGACAACAACTACGAGGTAACAATAAACTCACAAGAATTACCACAAAAACACAAGATCCCAAATCAATAAGAAACCCTAAGGGTGGAATTAATTTAAATACAATAGAGAAAATACAAGAATTATTACAGGAATTTGACAAAAATAATAAAGATAAAAAGATATATCCAATCTCAAAGAATCGAAATTCAAGAGATGGATTGAATACACCTGATACCAAGAACCCAAAAGCTCTGATACCAATTGATGCGATCCGCCCCAAGACCCCTCGTTAAACACGTAACGGAAACCTTCACCACGATCGCGATCCACAAGACAACCCTCCCAAAGGATCGTTCTTGTGTATCAATGAACAACCTAATCCCAATTCTACCCGAGAACTGAAACTAGTTTGAAGAGGATCCCAAACCCTAACCTCACACGCTGGTTAGAACTCAAGGATATCAAGGACGTTCACGAATCACTCGTGGAACTCACAAGTCTCACAAAGAGAATTAAAGAAGAAAAACCCTCGTAAATTTTATTCAACTTCAATAATCTGTCTTAACAATAATAATAATTAGCCTTATATAGGCAAAAACACCCTAAATAACCAATATAGCAAGTAACTAGTCTATTACATGTTATAAACTAAGTAAAAATGTAGAAAACAAATAAAATCATAAAGTTATGGACAAAGGTCGCGGGCCAGCCTTCTGTGCGGCCTTCATCAGAACGTCATCCCATCTTTGGCAAAGTTTCTGACGGAGGCCGGGGGGAAGGCCGCGGCGCGGCCTTGCTCGCAGCCTTCATCAGAAACTTTTCTGATGGCTTT
>JAMWEH010000026.1:0-25359 GCA_024721245.1 Mitragyna speciosa | reverse complement strand
AACAAAGAGATGTTCGTTTACTACCATGATTCACGATGGAATCAATAAGTGGGATAACAAATTAATGACACGATACGGTGTTTGACGGATTACAATGGTGAAATGAGAGCAAAAATTGTAAAGTCAACCTCATGAGGTTTAAGCAGCAAGATTTGAAATCTCCGGATAAATATCCTCCAGATTGAAAGCATTCTTACCTTTGCCCTTGATATGCAACTTGCTTTTGCCCTTGGTATCTTGCTTAGCTGCTTGTGCAACCTCCTGTAACTCTAGTGCAAACTTTAGTTTCTCAACAACATTAGCCATCGCGGGCCGTTGTGTTGCCGGAACATTCAAACAGCTAAGAGCAATCTTCAAAAATTCAGCCAGACATGCTCCTGCAATTTGCCCTTTCAATTTTGAGTCAATTATTTGTTGAAGTTTTTTACGCCTGATGTTTCTTTTAACCCAATATTCCAGATGTTTTTCATCATGCTTCAATTTTGAACTGCAAATCAGTGGCCTTCGGCGACAAAGGACTTCTAACAATATCAAACCAAATGAATACACGTCTGATTTTTTTCATGATTTCCAATCAGGAATGGTGTCTTCAGGAGACATGTACTCAAATATCTGTGGCACGTGATTAGATGTCTTAGTCTCTGAGAAAAGACGTTTGGGACTTACTTTAGACAACCCAAAATTTGAAACTTTTGGAACACAATCCTCATCCAGAAGAATGATTGTTGGCTTCAAGTCCATGTGGAGTATTTCGTGTCCATGAAGATAGTCTAGTCCTTGTGCAACACCAATGCAAATTTGAAGCCTCTGCTTCCATGAGAGATGATTTTCTTTTACTGTTCCGTAAAGATTGTTGTGGAGGGTGCTTTTGCCAACATAATCATATGCGATGAAAATCTGATCCTCATGGTAACAGTGCCCAATCAAGGACAGCAAGTTGGGGTGTCTCAGTTGGGAAAGCTTCTCAATCTCACTGCGAAATGCTAAAATCTCCTCGTTTTGTACCCTAGTTTTAAACAAGCAAAAGCATGCATTTCTTTGCATATGTCGGACAAATCCAACGTACACAATCCTCAGTTCATCTTCAATGATGATATTGCCAACACGGCAATTGTCTGTGGCATCCCGGATTTCATTAATTGAGAAATGAAAACAAGGTCCATCTGGCGAAAGCAAAAACTTTTTTTTCATGGACTTCCCTCTATTCCATGGTGCTTCAGACTGTAGAACCAAGGATGGTTTTCTGACAGAAGTGCATCCCATTTCTCTCTGTGACAAGGCTTTTCCTCTGGTTGACAAGTCTAAATTTTGAATGAGTTCAACCTTTTTTCTTTTCTTTGGAAGCGACACGATACTTTCCTCATTAACCGAGAGCATTAATTCTCCTCGATTATATTGAAATGGATGGATGGGTACTGGCTCCCAAGGCTCCGACACCAAAAAAGTTGCGCTTTCCTGGTGCTCCAATGCATCCTCCAGTCTTGACACCACTTGGGCCATTGTAGGCCGTTTCTTTGGTTGATGCAGCAAGCAGCTTTCAATGGACTTCACAAAAATTTTCAAACTGTCTGATGAAAGTTTACCATGCAGGCAAGGATCAATAATCTCGTCAATTTCACCTTTTCTGAGGCATTCTTTAAAGCACAACAGAGGACTCTTCCAATCTCCTGGGACTTTATTGTCCACTGCTGGTCTCCCACATAAAACAACCAACAACACAACACCAAAGGCATATACATCGGTTTTTCTCGTCAGTTTACGAGTCATAAAATATTCTGGATCCAAATAACCAAATGTGCCTTTAACTTTTGTGCTAACATAGCTCTTTGATTCGCTTATCATCTCTAGTTTGGATAACCCAAAATCTGAAATCTTAGCTACAAAATTCTCATCCAACAGAATATTTGAATCTTTCACATCCCGATGTATGACTCCAAATTGAGTTCCAGTGTGAAGGTAGTCAAGACCGCGGGCAGCACCAATGCAGATTTTAAGCCTTTGCTCCCAACAGAGTGGAACAAAATCAATCTTTTCTCCGCCAATTTTGTAGATGTTATCAGCAAGTGTGCCATGCGGCATGTACTCGTACACTAGGATCATCTCGTCGGACTCGTTGCAGTAGCCTATCAATGAGACAAGATGAATGTGCTGGAGCTTGGAAAGTGTTTCGATTTCAGTCCAAAACTCATGAGCCCCTTGCTTGGAATTTGAAGTCAACCGTTTTATAGCAACAATCTCTGAATTTCCATGAATGAACCCTTTGTACACTTTTCCAAATCCACCCTTTCCAATGACAAATGCATCACTAAAATTTTGAGTTGCTGACATGATCTCGGCAAGTGAGAAGTAACGGCAACATGGTTCTGTTGAGGCTGATTGTCTGTCTTTCTCCTCGTTGATGTTCTTATCCCAAACTTGCCTCAATTTATAAACGATGACATTCAACAAAGTACCTACAATTGTCAAAACGGTTGCAGTTGCATTTCTAAGGCCAAAAGCTCCCCGCAATTTTTTGATCTTCGGAGTCCAAAACCTCAAATTTCCTTCTGGAGATACAGAATGTGGACTTGCAAGAATCGTGTGGGGGTTGAATTTGAAGATCTCTAATCTATTGAGTTCAATTACTAACTCATTAGCTGACTTTACTGCTGTCAATATATCACACTTGCTGCTTTCTATGTGCCCTTTTATCAGCACCAAATAATCTCCATCCACCTTCTCAGAAATATGATTCTTTATGAGGACAGTGAAAGGCTTTGGGCCACTTTCACTTGTCCCGTGATCGAACTCACAGAAATTAAGCTTGAGTAAGTATTCAAAGCATGGATCAACGGGAATTTTAAATGCAAACTCACCTGTCACATCCATTCCTACATCTAATCTTATTATTAAGGCTGGAAGGGATGCGGGATGCCACACCAAGTCGCCTTGAGAACTATGACGACTGCTTTCCAATCCTCTAGTAGCCCTCCTTCTATTACCCCTCCGCCGGAAAAAGGCTTCTTCCTTGAACCTTTTGGGTATTTCAAGTAAGGTGATATTGTGACTGTGGATTAGATTATTCTGGCAGGCCATACACGTATCATAATAAGGCATGAAATAAAAAAGACCAGATGGAATGTTTTTGTACTTGATTGTAATCTTGAATTTACCACTGAGAGCAGGAGCACGAGAGAGAATCATATTCAATTTTTTTTTTTTTCTACAATCAGACAAAATTCCTCAACAAAATATTTTAGGAACGAAGCATCAACAGCAAGTAACGCATTAAAGTCCCCAGCTTTCGTGGTAAAAACATATTTGTACGCAACAAAACCACGATAGGAAGCAGGGTAAAGGAATAGGCGAATGAGTTTCAGACCTCGGCTGACTTGAAATGAGTAGTAGTATGGAGTCAAAGAGATTCTTGAAGGCTTATACGGAACCGGGCCAGAGATTGATTTGTCAACAGCAGTTGAGCTAATAGATTTGCCTTCTGATCCTGTAATCCATTGACGACCATCCAGAGCAGTTGAGATACCAATTGGAACATCACCGGAGTAATCAGGCGCTAGAGGAGCGCAAGTAACTGCAGTCATAGGGTGAAGAAGTAGTAGGACGTAAGAAAATAGAGACAAAACAGAAACTTGGGTAATGAACGTGGCTTCCATCCTATGATAATTAATGAAAGTCTGGAATTCGGCCAAGATTTTGTTTGTTGTTGTTTGATGTTTGTAGATTCAGAGCTGAAATGACAAAAACCTTAATAAGTTCACTGCCTCGTTTTTGTCTTTTATCTAATTTGGTGCTAAAGGAAAATGACATAAATAAACAAAATTCTTTGTAGCTCCGCGTAATCAATGGACATCAATGGATTTGCGGAGAGCTAACTAATTTTTTTTTTTTTAGCGTAAATCATGAATTTATAAAGGGCTAACTCAATAACTTTTAATTATAGATTACGAGGCTAAATGTTTACATCATATTATTAATAGTCTGAGCATAAACGACATATTTAAAATGTTTTAAGTAAAATTATTAGTAGTCCACTGTAAAAGGTGCTAATTAATTTTATATTTAAGTTATTAATGTAGGATGAGATGGATTATAATTTTGAGTAGTGCAAAAAAAAAAAAAAAAAAAAAAAAAGAATAGAAAAGCAATACTGTATCAAAATTTTCTTTTAATTTTATTTTTTGGGTTGGGTTACAAATGAAGTCTTTGATCTCAGCCGAGTAACAATACCGTTTCCTAGATATCCTCAATTGATTTTATCAATTTCTTTGTACAATACAAAAGAAGAAAATACCATTAATTATACTAGTTGAAAGTAAGTACTTGAAATACCCAAGCCCAAAGTACCAACACTGCAATTTGTGAAGAGTTACTTTTTGGGGCCTTTGAAGAGTTTTGGAAATTTTGAGAGGCATTATAACAAAAAGAAAAAGAAATAAATAAAAGCTCCTCTTTTGAAGAGAAGGGTAACAGACTTTCGTTTCTTCCCCTAGCTTTCCAGGGTAAGTACAAGAATGGGAAAAGGGTGAAATTCACGTATCTAGAGACTACAAATGGCTTTCACAATCCGTACCACCAACGAAGTGAGTTAGTTCTTATTTTCAATTTTAATTATGTCTAAAATTGGAGTTTGAATAGTTAGGTTTAGAGAAATTGGGGTTTACGATAGGTGTAGTAATTTGTAAAGATTGAAGAGTTCTTTTGATTTGGTTTATTTAAAAAAAAAAAAAAATGATGCCGGTTGGCAATTGGGGCTTGACCTAATTTCGGAAGTCCTTGAATGACCGGAGAAGATGACGGCCATCATGGGTTATGTTATTTTATTCCGGTAGTGGCACACAAGAAGTTTGCTTTTGTTGCACTGTATAATATTTGCCAAAGAAGACAAGTTCAGTTATCTCGTTTTCAAAACACAAGATCCATATTCAAGCCCAGATGGACATAGAATCAATTAAATAATCATACTTCAATCAACTGTAATTGCTTGGGTTTTATGATAAGCCACCTCTAATTGGCTGTGGTTCGCAAGCAAGTGGCAAATAGCTGGTTACACAACATGGTAAGAGATTTTTCTGCCAAATTCACTTGGTATATTTTCAAATGTGGTGGGATAAATCATCCTGTTTTAAAGTTTGACATTACACGAGAATATTAAAGCAATTGAAGATTGACAATAGAATCCATCTTCTTGGTTTACGGTAAAAGACATTTTCAAACACTAAATTGGCAACAAAATTAAGTGAAAACCGATTTTTTTTTTTTTTTTTTTTTGGAAAAAATCAAAGTTGGATTAAAAGGAGAACGACTATTAACGGAGATTGTAGGCATGATTTTGGTATTTGACCGTGTGAGTTAGTGGGTAACAGTGGTGGTCCACAGCACAATATAAATATATAGGAATTGTCTAATTAGGTGGAGTTCTTTTGGTTAGTTTCTTTAGTTTAAGTGTCTATTTAGTAGATAATTTACAAAGTCAATTCGATTAAGTGTTTGTTTATAGTTTGTTATTAAGTAGTCAAATAAGAATAATCAAGGTATAATAATAAATTGGGATTTTAGAATTACTCGTAAAATAGGCCTAAGAGCTGTCAGATTTTATTGATATAACTGTTAGGTGGGAATTGTATTTTTCTTCTTTTTGATGATAATTAAATGGTGAATATTTTGGGGATCACGATGATTTGAGTTAGTGCCATTGGATTTGGACTTTGAGGTAAACGATTCTCACTCTTTTTCATGTTTTGAAAAAAAAATTGTTTATATATGTACATTTATTTTATTTCTTTCATGAATATTTTTATAATTTTAAACTCAGAATGAGCATATAATACGTGCGTGAATTTTTTATATTGTAGCACCTTGTTTATTTATATGTATATATATGCATGTATGTGATGTGTGAATGCTTGATATGTATGATTTGGCTCTGATTGTTCTTTTTACACCAAAGAAAGTTAGTTCTCGATATACCTATATGACGGTGAGTAATTAGGTCATATATGTACGTTTTATGATCCTTCTAAGTGGGAAAAAGTTACGCTAGATATCTAATATGATTGGTTCCTACATTGAAAAATCCGAGCCTATCTATGTATGATTATGTATGTATGGATTATGTTTAATTTGATATGCCACAACATTGTTACATATTATGCATTATTATTTTTGCATGGCTATAAATCGTGCGTTATGAAATGAATGCATGCTGGTGAGAAAAGGGATAGAATTGCTTACTGAGTGTGTTAGTTGCTCATCCCACGTATATTATTTGTTTTAGAAGTATGGTGAATTTTGGATAGGCTAACAAGTGTTTTAGCTTATGAACAATGGAACAAATTTGAGGATCAATAGTTGGTAGGTTTATGGCTATGAATCAATGACAATAGTTAATTTCATGTTTTGCGTTATTAGTTTCTATTAAAAGGACTTGGTGATTTTATAGATATTAAATTTTATTATTCAAAGATATTTGTAATAATTAGAATATTTGATATTTATGATTTAGAAGTGCTGTGGTGATTCTTAGAGGGTTGCGCTGCGCATTAGGTGAGTTTTATACGTGGCATGTCAATGCCTGAGCACGTGGTGTGATAGTAATAGTATATCATATAATTTCCCGGTTTGACTTCAAGGAAAGGACGATGGGATTCATCGTTACCCAAACGAAGTTAGATTTGAGCATTTGCAAACTCGGAAGCCCACTATTTACAACGAAAACACAGGAGGAGGGGGAAACAAAAAAAAAAAAAAAAAAGGAGCCAACAGTACTATTTCCTAAGCACAATGTACATCTAACAAGAAACAAGTTCCAGCCAACAATGCTATCCTCACGGACATCGTGCCGCTGCCATACAGTTGTTACGGCACTGGACGATAACTGCCTACAGGTACGATATGACCCTGAACTTGTTTTCTCCCTATGAAACTGACTTACCAATTCTTTTCGATTAATAATTATTAATACCTTGTAGAGTATTAATTTGGGTTATGTCTTATTGGAAGTAGGAAATTTAAGAAATTCCAAACTAAGATTGACAAATTTATTTCGATGGGGAAGTGCATAGCTGATAGCAATAAATTAACGGTCATTTTACTGGTGATGGTACAAATGGCTTTTGGAAGAAGCAATTTTGCCGACAAGTACCTAAATCTAGAACGTTAAGTCTTCTAGGTCACTTGATCCAAATGTCTCCTGGCTGATTCCAGAATATTCATTTGTTTGTGGATTGATGATCTTGAACATTTCATCAGGGGCAATGTTTTCTATCTCGTAAATATCTTCCAAATTGAAACCACTATCACCTATGCCACTGATGTTTTGCTTTGATGCTTCTGCATTTTCCTGTAGTTGTAGGGCAGCTTCTAGACTCCTCAGAACGATACCAATCGTTGGCCTTTCATTTGCCTGAATAAGCAAGCACCTAAAAGCAATCCTTAGGAATTCTGTCAAAGATGCTGTTGCAATTTCCCCTTTCAAATTTGGGTCAATAATCTGATGAAGGGTTCTAGATTTGATGCTGCTTTTGACCAAATGGTGTAGATAACTTCCTGCCACATCCACCTTTAGAGGAAAATCAATTCGTCTGTGACAACATAGAACTTCCAAAAGCACCAAACCAAATGAGTATACATCAGATTTTGAGGTCAATTGTAGACCATCAACCAAGACATCTGGAGACAAGTACTCCGAACATGACGAGAGTATTTTCGTTGAGGCAAATTGTGCAGCAGGGCCTACTTTAGACAACCCAAGATTTGAAATCTTGGGAATTGAATTCTTATCCAACATAATACTTTCCAGCCTCATGTCCCTGTGAATGATTGTTTGCAGAGTACCGTCATGAAAATAGTCTAGACCATGAAGATAGTCTAGACCTTGTGCTGCTGCAATGCATATTTGGAGCCTGTGCTTCCATGACAGGAAAATCGTATCTGTGTCATAGAGATGGTTGCGAAGGGTGACATTTTGTGCACAATCGTAGAT
This sequence comes from Mitragyna speciosa, assembly GCA_024721245.1. Lineage (NCBI taxonomy): Eukaryota > Viridiplantae > Streptophyta > Magnoliopsida > Gentianales > Rubiaceae > Mitragyna > Mitragyna speciosa. The sequence goes on along the minus strand of JAMWEH010000026.1, from coordinate 17,381 downwards.
AAGGAACATCTCATGTCTGTGATAACAGTATCCAATTAACCGTACTAGATTTGTGTGTGCCAGTTGCGCTAGCTTCTCAATCTCATTGACAAATTCTGAGAACTCCTTATTGTGCACTTCACTCTTAAATTTGTGTACTGATATCCAATCCTCAAACAGTCCCATATATACCACCTTGTAGTTGTCATTTAGGATGATGAGATCCGGACGGAAATCATCAGTGGCTTCTCGAATATCAGTAATTGAATAGCGATGACAAAGTCCATTTGCTGGAATCAAATCCTTTTTCTTCAATGGCTTCTTCCGGCTCCAAAGTGTTTCCCACGGCCAGCCCCACAGTGGTTTTCGATTTTGAATAGGATCCTTTTGCCTTGACTTCAAGTTTTTTCCAATGTTTGGCGAGGTAGCATTGGGTTTTGGTTTGCTTGTGATGCCTTCCTTTGGAAGGGATATGTCACCCTCCTCATGTATTGGGGGCAACACGTCTTGATTAAAGTGGAATGATTGGTTGTTTTCTGCCTCCCAAGCCTGGCCAACAATAGTCTCTTTCTCTAATATGGGAAACATTGTGCTTTCCTGCCTCTCCAAAGCATCTTCCAAGCTTACGACCACCTGAGCCATTGTAGGTCGTTTCTTTGGTCGATCTTGCAAGCATTGTTCAATAGATTTTACAAATTCTTTCAAACTCTCTGATGAAATTTTGCCCTGTAGCTTTGGATCAACAATATCTTCAAATTCCTTTTTCGTGATGCAATCTCGGAAGCATGACAGAAGACTTCGTGAATCTCCTGAAATTCTCGTGTCCAGCACTGGTCTCCCTCTTAAAACAACTAACAGCACAACTCCAAAGGCATATACATCGCTTTTTCTTGTCAGTTTATTAGTGACAAGGTAGTCTGGATCCAAATACCCCATTGTGCCTTTAACCTTTGTACTAACATAGCTCTTTGACTGGCTTATCTTTTCCAGTTTGGACAGCCCAAAATCTGAAATCTTAGCTATGAAATTTTCATCTAACAGGATATTTGAATCCTTTACATCCCGGTGTATGACTCCATAGTCAGATCCAGTGTGAAGGTAGTCAAGGCCACGAGCAGCACCAATGCAGATTCTAAGCCTTTGCTCCCAACTGAGAGGAACATAGTCCTTGTTGTTTCCGCCAAGTTTGTAGAGATTATCAGCCAGTGTGCCACGGGGCATGTACTTGTATACTAGGATCATCTCCTGACTCTCATTGCAATAACCTATCAAAGAAACCAGATGAATGTGTCGGAGCTTGGAAAGCATTTCAATTTCACTCCAAAATTCACGAGGTCCTTGCTTGGAGTATGAATTCAAGCGTTTTATGGCAAGAGTCTCTGAAATGCCACTAACGAATCCTTTGTAAACTTTACCAAATCCTCCCTTTCCGATAACAAATGCATCACTGAAGTTTTGAGTTGCTGATTCTATTTCTGCAAGTGAGAAGTGACGATAAGATGGTGCAGTTGATGGTGATTCCATGTCTTTCTGCTCATGGATTTCCTTGTCACAAAATTGTCTCAGGTTATAAACGATAACATTAAGGAAAGTGATTAAAATGGTCATGCTTGTTACTATAGCATTCTTTTGGCCTAAAGATGGCAGTAGATATTGCATCTTTAGGGTCCAAGATGTTGACACTGGTTTTCCAAGTGCAGGGTTCGGACTTGCTGCAAGACTGTTTTCAAGGTTGCTCAACTTGAAGATCTCTAGTCCATGAAGGAGGCCAACTACTGACTCATCAGCTGACTGTAAGACAATCAATAGATTGTGCTTGCCTTCTTCTTTGATTCCCTTCACCATCACCATGTAGTCCCTGAATACTGGGATCCCATCACCGCCACTCCATCTTATTACATTAGCTCTAGTCTCAGCAATTTGATTGTTTATGAGGATTCTGAACTCTGTTTGACCACCTTCTGGCATCGTGGGGCTGAACTCACAAAAATGAAGCCTAACTAAATATGCAAAGCCTTGATCCACTGGTATTTTCCAGGTCAAACTATACATCTCACCCCTTGTTACTCCTCTTCCGGCTTTCCAGGACGTATGGTAAAGTTTAAGTGGTGCAATATATGGCAGCATGTTTGTATATTTATTCATAAGTGCTTGATTAGTTGATGGACTAACCAGGGATTCGAACAAAAAGTTTGCATCTTCGTACCATCTCCTAAACATGCCAAAATCCTCTGCTGATGAAACAGAGCTTCCTCCGATGTTCAGCCTCTGAACCAATTCAAGTGCAGTGTGGTCCTCAACAGGCACAAAATAATTCCGGCCAACCATACGTGCCCCATCACCACCATCTGGGGTGAAGTAAAGACCATCAGGCATGGAAATGATCTCAATTCCATTTATAAAAGCATAAGTCATTTCATTTGACTTACTACTTTGAGCAGGAAAGAATTTTATGTCTAATTTTCCATTTTCTTCTACTTTCAAGCAGAATTCCTTGACAATGTAGTCTACACCCAAAGCTTGAGCAACAAATGAAGCGCTAAAGTTTCCAAGGAGGGTGAAAGGACCAGCTTTTACAGTGAAAAAATCTTTAGAATTCTCAAAACTGCGATAAGAAGTTGGGCAAAAGTGCAGGCGAATGAATTTCTGACCTGGGTTGACTTGAAATGAATAGCAGAACTGATTGGCAGAGATTCTTGCAGTCATATATGGAACTGGATCAGCAGAGATTGATATTTCAGCTGCAACTGAACTTCTTGATTTTGCTTTTGGTTGCTGCAAGGACAAGTGCGGTATGCCTGTATCTCCAATCCACCGACGGCCATCAAATGCGACCGAGTTTCCAATGGAACCACAGCTTATAGCAACGTCACCCAAGTAACGTGTGGGAGCTAGAACGTTTCCACCATAAACACAAACACTGAAATCACTGTAACAGAGTAAGATGATAGCAAGTAGAGAAAACACTGAAATTGGATTATTGTGCATCGGTTGATTCTTTGCTTTGATGAATAATGATAGATTGAAATTGCACAAAGGTATTGGTTTGATGGTGTTTTATTGGTTTAGACTTCAGAGGAGAAATAGCAAAACTGATTGTTGTAATGGACGGGGGTTTTCAGCTTTGCATTGGTTGACTTCATGGAGTCTTTTCTGGTTAGAAGACGAGACTTTGTTCTTTCCTTTTTAAGTGAAAAAAAAAAAGACAAAATAAAGGATTGCACAAACATGAAAGTGAAAGTTTATTTGCTGATTGTTTGAAAAAAGTTACTGCATCTCATTGCTCAAGAAAGAAGAGGGTTTATATGGCACATGAATTTGCAGAATTCACGCTGTGCAATATTGCCAATATATTTGGTATTTTGTTCAGTGGCATCAAGAATATGACATGTAAAACGAATATGGGGCCTGTTGGTATTTACTCGATGTGTTTTAATTTTATTTAAGTGATATGGAAAAAGTTGTCTAAAATTTTGAAAGCGTGTGTTTGTTATTAAAAAAGAAAATCGAAAAGCGAAAAAAAAAATTTCAAAAGTAACTTACGGTTGATTTTCGGGATTAACTTTTCTTTTTTAACTTAAAAAAAAGTTGAAAATACATCAAAAACAATATTTAGTTTTGAAAAAGTTTAGTTAGAATCACGACGTAACAATATTTTTAACCAAAAGCAAGTCTACAATGTTGTTAGATATAAATTTTCAAAATTACACAAGATTTGTAAAGCATTATTAGGTATTAAATTTTAACTTCGTATATATTGCCGTTAGTTTATCATCCTGCAGAAACAAAAGGGGGACTTTTGATCTCTCCGTGTCACCCAGCAACTCAAGAATTTTCCAAGACACTTGAACCTTGCCTCGGAATTGAAAACATTTTGAAGTACTTCTTATCCTGTTTACGGGTTTGATGCCGACCCGTGAGACAATTCATGCAATTATGATCAGCATAGGACTTGCTAGTTACTAGTGCAAGCACCAAGAAACTTTTGCTTCTCGATTTCCCTCTTGGTTGCAAGGAAGAAATGAATTTTTGAGGGTGCAGATCCAATCCATTCACGGCCATCAACTGCGGTCGAGTTGGCAATAGAGCCACAATTAACAGCAGCATTACCTAATATATAACATGGAGTAGATGGCTTCTTTCTGTGGTTGCTGCTGAGAACTAAAAGTCGGCCACAGTTTCGTTTTTCTTTGTTCTGTGTCATTGCTTCATACTTGGTCGAGTTAAAAGAAAAAAAAAATATATATATATATATACACACACACACTTTATGCTGATGTTTGTTTGTTCATACCAAGCTGATAATTGTTGACTCTATGGGCGTCTTTTGTTGACTTTGTGGGCCCTTTGTTTGGTTCAACGTTTGATAAAAGGACTTCCCCCTCAAAATAATTGGCAATCACAGAAGGGTCCAATATCTCTTATTGGCTGGAGCAGAATTAAGATAGATACAAGTCAAACTAAAGATATTAAGAGATAATTGCATTTTGTAAACTAATCGAATCAAATCGAATTTTAAAGCCGGTGAGGTTGATTCAAAATTTTGAACTTGAGTTTGATACGAGTTTAAAATCTATGCTTGAGTTCAGTTCAATTTTATATTTAATAGGCTCGAGTTTCATTCAAAAACTTGAATTTTTTATTTTATTAATTTTTACATTATTTGGCAATAAAATATGTATTTTATATAAAATAAACATTATTTGTTAATAAAATATGTTTTTTTATATAAAATAAATATTATTTTATATAAAATAATTACTATATATTAAATTAAAATTTATTCGAGCTTGCCGAATATATATAAACTCGAATTCGATTGGATAATATAATCAAATTTTATTTTTTGTTTGAGCTCGTGAAAACTCAAGTCCGAATTGAACTCTTAATAAATTGAGTTCGAACTATTCGTTAAGGGCTTGATTCATTTATAAACCTGGTGCGGGATACTTTTTCTTAAGACCTCCTCTCATTTGCAACATGGTGATTAGTCACTCTAAGATTGAACCCAAATGAATTGGATTGGCAAGCCAAAAACTAATATACTTGCTCAAACTAACTGAACAAACTACTGGCATGGGCGAGACTAATGAAGCTAAGTCGCACAGAGCCCAAATCATGTGCGAATCCGTGAAGGGTAAACATTTTTTAAAAACTGCATGACAAAAAACTTCCAACTTTCGAGGCGAGGTCCAAAATTTTCTTAATTAGTAGCTCTTGGCTGATCAACGTGAGATTTTTCCTTTTTAACTTTACAATGCTTATGATTATTGAATACTTTTTCATATAAAATAGAAAAAAAGTTTCAGAAAACATCGCCTGGAAATTTTAGAGAATTTCAAGTCCGTGTAATATGAAATGAATGGTGCTATTTGCTTATGGTTTTGGCTTCAGCAGGAATTTACGAAAAAATTATCAGCAGACCTATTACTCTCTCTCAATCTATTGCCTACATACACAAAGATCATTTGAATGAAAACCTGCTCCATTTGGATGGAGTATTTCTAAAAATTCTAAACATATTTTTCAAATACATATTGTTTTAAAAAAATAAAAAAATACTATGGTTATTTTTTTCAAATTATAGGAAAATGCAAATCAACACGGGAATAAACCCATCAACACCAATGCGGTACCAGGGGCAGATGCAAAGTGGGGGCCCTGGGGCATGGCCCTCACTGGTTCCTCTTATCTTACTTTGATGGCCATGAGTTTTAAACAAATTTTTAAATGTGCCCCACTATCTCCTTTCAAAATTCTTTGATATTTTAGCAGCTGTTCCTTTTCTCTTTCTTACGAATTACAATGGGAGGCACTTGAATGAATGACTTAGTTATTTACATTAAAAAAATATTTCGTAAAGTTAAAAATGATAAGGTTGTAAGCCGTTATTAAAAGATAAAAACTTATTGCGAACAATTGTAAATGGTTTAGTTTACTTCTTAAAATAAAATTATTGTTACATTAATAATTTTGAGTATAAATTTACTTACGTTTTATGTGAAATATATGCATTGTTTATTCTTGTCATGTGAATATTGATGTTCTTTTGTTTAAACAAAAAAGTAAAAGAGTAACTAAAAAATTTTAATGTTAGGTAAGAAATTTTAATATTGTTTTTACCTCCGCTAAAAATTTTTTCTAGCTCAAGCAATACCATATATGTATCGAGTTTGATTACCGTAGTATTGTTACATGCACATCAACGTCGGAAGTAGACCCAGGGGCGCCAAGGCTAGTCTAAAAAAACCTTTTGCACTAGACAATAAGAAGCCAAATTTCAGAAGCAAACAGCAGCGACTACTTTGTGAGAGGCAAAGCCAGGACTGGCCACAAGAAAACTAAAGAACCCGAGCTTACCTTTTGCATATTTTGTTAGCAGAATGCAACTCAAACAACGTTTCTCCCAAAAAAGAAACAATTAATATTGCCGATGAATTACAATTGTCACACAGTTTATTTGTAAGGATTCAACGTGACGAACGAATTTATTCTTATAGGACACTTCCTTAGTATGCTTTTTATAATGTATATCTTGTCATACTAACGTTAGTAACCTGAGAAAAAGTGTCCATAAGACGCTAATCACCAAGGTTACTTCTAAAGGAAACAAACTTGATGTTTGACAGGTAAAATGAAAATTTCTCACGGTCGAGAAATGTGGATCATGTATTTTACGTCACTTTGAAAATTGCTTTTTTTTTTTCTTTCAAATATAGACTATTTATTTTACAGAAGAGATGGTCAGAAGGGATAAGTAAGAGCTGAACAAGACATTTATTCATTCTTCAATCCGTCTGGGAGATCACAAACAACAGATCATAACAGGTAGTGATTATTAATTTTGTATGACCATACTTCAAAACTTTCAAAGCACAAACAACAGATATACAACACATGTATGATGGGAGTCATGAAACAGGTTCAACTCAAGTTGAGTTTAGGTTGAAGCAACTACAAACATGATTACCCATTCGTAACAGTACAAATGGGAAATCTCCGCAACAGTTTGTTTGCTGTAAAGTCTCCTGGTCCATTTACTTACTCTTTAAATGAACCTGATTCGAAAATGCTCTCTCAGATTTTGACCGACGATGGCATCTAAAAACCCCAATTAGGGTCAAGATATGGTGTGACCTGGTAAATATATTCCAGATTGAAGACATCACTAGTTCCTTTGCCCTTGAGATCTTGCATCATTGCTTCCGCTTCCTTCTGTAACTGCTGTGCAAATTTCAGTTTCTCAATAACTTCATCCATTGAGGGACGTTTTGTTTCCTGAAAATGCAAGCAGCTAAAAGCTATCTTTATGAATTCAGCTAAACATGTTGCTGCAATTTCTTCTTGCACCCTTGAATCAAGAAATCGATGGAATTCCTTGGTTTTGATGTTTTGTTTAACCCAGGTTTTTAGATGCCTTTCATCCTCACCACGAGACAGGTGAAAGCTCTTTCGTCTTTCACTGCATAGAAGCTCCAACAACACCAAACCAAATGAGTAGACATCACACTTATGCGATGATTGCAAACCAGAGGGCATTGCTTCAGGAGACAAATACTCCAGCCTTGCCAATTCGATCTTGGTGCCGGCATTTTCAAGCTTATAAATAGAGCTTAATTTTGACAAACCATAATTCATAATCTTAGGAAAGAAATCCTTGTCCAATACAATATTTCTTGGCTTTAACTCGTTATGGACAAATGTTTGCCCAGTACCCCTATGAAGGTAATCTAGTCCCTGTGCTACTCCAATGCAAATACGGAGCCTACACTTCCACGAGAGATGATTGTCACGATAGCTATAGAGGGTGCCAAAGCCTATGTGGTCATAGACAAGAAAGATCTGCCTAGCAGGTTTATCATAACAATACCCAATCAAGGAGAGCAAGTTTGGATGTCTCAGTAGAGATAGCCTCTCAATCTCACAGCAAAGTTCTAAAATCTTCTCCTCGTGCATGTTTATGCCATACTTGTATATAGCAACTCTTTTTCCTGGAAGCTGTGTCAAAGAACCTATGTACGCCTTCCTGTGTCCATATTCACCGTCTACATTAAAAGGACCATCAACGAAATAGCACGTGGCAGCTTCGATATCCTCAATTGAGAAACGACAACTGAATTCCTTATTAGGCTGTTGAGTAACTGAGCAGCTAGGACTGTCCTTATTCGGTTGTTTATCAAGTGAGGTGCTTTTCATTGGCTTATGTTTGTTCCAAAGTGCTTTCCGCAGCCAACCCCGTACTGGTTTTAGGACTGAAGCGTAGTCATTTCCCCTTGATTGCAAGCCTTGACCTCCAGTTGGTGAGGTAGGTGGATTCTGAGTCAGTGTGCTTGTGATTCCTTCCTCGGGTGGAGATATGATACCCCTCTCACGTACTTCTGATTCCTGACTCTGACTAAATTGGAATAACTCAATGTTTCCTTCCTCCAAAGATTGGCCAGTGGCATCCTCTGTTATGGAAAACATAGGCCTCTCCTGCTGCTCCAGTGCCTGCTCAAGGCCTGCCACTACTTGAGCCATTGTAGGTCGTTTCTTTGGTTGCCGGTGCAAGCACTTTTCAACAGTTTTCACAAATTCTTCTAAACTTTCTGGTGAAATTTTGCCCTGTATATTAGAATCAACCATCCTACTTATATCCCCTTTTGCAATACATTCTTGGTAGAACAATAAAAGAATCTCTTGTTCCTCTGGCTTTGTAGTGTCTACCACAGGTCTTCCAGATAAAACTACCAATAACACAACACCGAAGGAATACACATCGCTTTTTCTTGTCAATCTCCGAGTTGTAAAATAGTCTGGATCAAAATACCCAAATGAGCCTTTTACATTTGTGCTAACATAGCTTTTTGTTTCGGTTATCTCTTCAAGTTTGCATAGTCCAAAATCTGAAATCTTTGCCTGAAAGTGTTCATCCAACAGGATATTTGAATCCTTCACATCACGGTGTATGATTCCATTTTTAGCGCTGGTGTGAAGGTACCCCAGTCCTTGAGCAGCACCAATGCAGATTCTAAGCCTTTTCTCCCAACTAAGGGGAGCCCAATCCTCTGCTTTTCTGCCATTTTTATACAGATGATCAGCAAGCGTGCCACACGGCATGTACTCGTATACGAGGATCATCTCCTTGCTCTCGTCACAATACCCTATCAAAGGAACGAGATTAATGTGCCGGAGCTTGGACAGTGTTCTGATTTCAGCCCAAAACTCTTGAGCTCCTTGCCCAGTAGTGGAAGTTAACCTTTTTATTGCAACAATCTCCGGAATGCCACTAATGGACCCTTTATACACTTTACCAAATCCGCCCCTTCCGATTACCAATGCCTCACTAAAGTTTTGGGTTGCTAACCTGATCTCAGCAAGAGAGAAGCAACAGCAAGATAATTCAGTCGTGGTTGCTCGTGCATCTTTCCCTATCTGGAATTCCTCTTCCCAAACTTGCCTCAAGTTATAGACCACTATACTGACTAAAATAATGAGGATTGTCATACCAGTCGCAACAACATTGCTTTGGCTGAAACTTGGGAACACTTTATGGTTTTTCAGATTCCAAGACGTTGACACTCTTTCTGGAAATGAAGGATTTGGAGTTGCAAAACTATTCTCAAGGTTGCTCAACTTGAAGATCTCTAGCCCATTCAAAAGTCCAAAGACTGATTGATCACATGATTGTAGGGCAATCAAGAGATCACACTTGCTGCCTTCTTCGTCTGCTTTCATTATAATCACATAGTCCTTGTCTACTGGGATCCCAATGCCACCACTCCATCTGATCACATTAGCCCGAGTCTTAGCGATCTCATTATTTATGAGGACACTGAACTCCCTTTCTCCCCTTTCTGTCATCGCCACATCAAGCTCACAAAAATGAAGCCTGATTAAGTATGAAAAGCCCAAGTCGATGGGTATTTTCCATGTAAAGCTATATATTTGGCTTCCTGCTATATTTCTCCCTGTCTTCCAGGATGTCTGGTGTAGTTTTGGTGGTGCAATGAATGCTGGTACATATTTCATTTTAAGGACCAGATGATTCACTCGATGAACATTAGATTCTAGCAAGAATTAGTATCCTCATTCCACCTCCGGAACGTGCCAAAATCTTCTACTGATGGGATAGAGCTATGATAGCGTGTCAATTATGCATATTATTTGTTGAGATCTTGTCTTAATTATGGCCAAATATTATGCTAAATGATAAATTTTATTATTATTTAGTTTTTATGCTGCAAATAGGATTCAAACGAGGAAAGTGATCTTTTAAGGAAATTTTCCAGAAGATTTGCTGCAGTAAAGCGCGCCCACGCCCTATCCAGATTGGAAGTGCAGATTTTGTGAGATTTGGAGTATCGTTGATTGAAGTTTGATTGGCAATTGGAAACTAAAATTAGTTTTCTAATTTTAGAAGATTCTTTCAGCAGTAAATTCCTCTATATGCTTATTTGGCAATTAAATGGAATTAGATTTAAAGAAGGAAAGGAAAATCTTTCCTTTCCACCAAACGTGGCATGAGATTGAGAAGGAAACCAAGAAGGAAAGACATAACTTCCTTGGACTGCGGGGGAATAAATGAAGGGAGGCAATATTCAACATGGATGACTGTTTTTTGAGTTAAGAACGACTCTCGAGTATTCTCTAGTTTTAGTTTTTAGGGTTTTAGTTTTTTTTCTCTCTTCTCAAGACTTGTAAGCACTATTGTCATGGATACTTTTGGCTGCGTTTTCTTCATGGATCGTAGCTAAACTTCTTTCTGGTTGCGGAATAATCAAAGCACGGTTTCATAACAATTGTAAGATCTTTCCATATTTGTTTTAATTGCAATTCATGTGTTCATGGGTATTTAGTTATTTTCTGATTTTCTATTTATTATAATTGTTCTGATTTAATTGAATAAATATGGCCAGTTATTCAATTGTCTGAATGATTTATTGCTAATTGAAACATCTGGTCCGTATGTATTTGGATGTTTTGATATCAGTGGCGAATGACACAATTTCATTACCTCACAAGTAGTCTAATCTGTGTCATGAAATAACTAATCTAGTTTAAATGAACCCGCATGTGTGTTTGTTAACTAGAATTGGGTCTTTCTAGTTTTAAGGCTGCAATTAGATTAAATCCTTATGAAGCGTCTCTAGGGTTATCTATTTAGCTAAGCGAAGTAGTCTAAGAGCGTCTCTTAACTACCGGGTAATTAAGGAAAGATTGGTGGTACAGCGGTTGCTGGACTGCTATAACTGATTTATTCGTAAATACATGAGTTATCTTATGTGTCGATGATCAATTGGATGAACCGTTGCTGAGATTATTTTCGTAACCAGAGCTTGTTATTCATTATTTTAATACTTTAATTTCATTTTAATTATTGCATATCTTGTCTTTATATTTAATTACAAATTGATAAAAACTCTCCCCCCAATTTTACTGCATTTTTCTTGAAAGCAATAATTCTACCAGTTTTCCCTGAGGAGACGACCCTACTCGCTACTATACACATTCACTTTGGAGAGTAGGTAATTAATAAAATTTAATTTTTGGCTGGTTGACATCCGTCAAAAATTTTGGCGCCATTGCCGGGGAATAACTGGTGCCTCAAGTGATTTATTGCTTTCAATTTTTTCTTTTCTTTTTGGCATATAACTCGAACTTCTCGTATAGGAAAACTTGAATTTGATCCAGAGATTGAGAAAACAGCTAGGAGATTAACAAAAGAAGCTAAATTGCACAGGCACCAGGCCACTTCATCCTCTCCCGGACTCAACTTGGTTGTCGACTTAGCTAAACCATCTAGTGATTCGGAAGAAGACGTGAGCTTACTGGAGAAGGAAATGGAAAATCAAAGGACTTTGAGGGAACTTGCTACTCCGAATGTGAACCAGCAACCATTATGCATCACATTCCCTGATGTACAAGAAGCTTTCGAGTTAAAATCTGGTTTAATTCATTTATTGCCTACTTTTCGTGGTATTGCAGGTGAAGACCCGAATAAACACCTGAAGGAATTCCATGTAGTGTGCTCAACCATGAAGCCTCAGGGTGTTACAGAAGAGCAAATCAAGCTTCGTGCTTTTCCATTTTCTTTGGCTGACAAGGCTAAGACTGGTTGTATTATTTGCCATCGGGATCTATTACCACATGGGAAAGGTTAAAGCGACAGTTTTTGGAGAAGTTTTTCCCAGCTTCACGGGCTGCTAACATCAGAAAGGATATTTGTGGTATAAGGCAGGCTAGCGGAGAATCTTCTCTATGAATATTGGGAGAGATTCAAACAATTATGTGCCAGTTGCCCACATCACCAGATTCCTGACCAGCTTTTGATTCAATATTTTTACGAAGGACTGTCATCGATACGAGAGATGTATGGTAGATGCAGCCAGTGGTGGGGCTCTTGTAAATAAAACACCGGATGAAGCCACGAGCCTAATTCTATTATGGCTGAAAACTCTCAGCAGTTTGGAGCTAGAACGGATGGAATGATCAGAAGAGTCAATGAGGTAAGCACTTCTAAACTTGAAGGTCAAATTTCTGAATTGACTTCTTTGGTTCGTCAGATGGCTGTAGGGCAACTCCAAACAGTTAAAGCATGTGAGATTTGCACTGCTATTGGGCATCCAACTGATATGTGCCCGACTCTTCAAGAAGATTCTCATGAGCAAGCAAATGCAATGGGCAGTTTTCCACCCCCACCGCAAAGGAAAAATGATCCGTATGCTCCTACATACAATCCAGGATGGCGACAACACTCCAATTTCAGCTATGCTCCAAGGCCCTTGGGATTCCAACAACCAATCCAAGCGAGACTACCAATACAACAACCATCGACGTCTAGTCAAGGTATGTCTCTTGAGGATATGGTTAAATCTCTTGCTAATAGCACTTGTCAAATGCAACAGGATTCACAAAGATTTCAACAAGAGACAAGAACTAGTATTCGAAATTTGGAGACACAAATGTTGCAACTTGCGTTTTCAGTGAGCAATTTGGAAAGTAATAAAGGAAAATTACCAGCTCAAATTATTCCAAATCCAAAAGAAAATGCAAGTGCAATGACTCTTCGAAGTGGCAAGGAAGTGCAAGGCCCAACGCTTCAAATGAAAGAAACTAATGAAGATGAAAGCCTTGATAAGACAGAGCCAGTAGTTGAAAAGGTAAATCACAAATTTGATGCTTCTAAAAAATTAAAATTCTATCTCCTTTTCCTGGCAGGTTGGCTAAAACAAAGAAGGAGGAGACTGAGAAAGAAATTCTGGATACATTCCGAAAGGTTGAAATCAACATCCCCTTACTTGATGCAATTAAGCAATTACCGAAGTATGCCAAATTTTTGAAGGGGTTGTGCACCAATCGGAACAAACTTAGCACTGATGACAAAATAAAGGTTGGTGAGAATGTATCAACAGTTCTCCAAAGAAAGTTGCCTCAGAAATGTAAAGATCCAGGTATGTTCACAATACCATGCATTATAGGTGACAAAAGAATTGAAAGAGGTATACTTGATTTAGGAGCATCTATTAATGTGATGCCTTTGTCAATATTTAAAATCTTAAATTTAGGACCTCTTAAAAGCACAAGGGTAACTATTCAGTTAGCTGATAGGTCTAATGTTTATTCTGAGGGAGTAGTTAAAGATGTTCTTGTGAAAGTAAATGAGCTTATTTTTCCTGCTGATTTCTATATTGTTGATATGGATGATGACGATTCTACGAATTCAGCTGTTATTCTATTGGGTAGACCTTTTATGAGAACTGCAAGAACAAAAATTGATGTGCATGAAGGTACCCTGTCTGTAGAATTTGATGGAGAGATTGTTACTTTTAATATTTTTGATTCGATGCGATACCCAGAGGATATTGAGTTTCTTAATTTTGTAGGTGTTACTACCTCTATTGTGCAGGCTAACTTTGAGCAGAATTTTGTAGAAGATGAGTTGGAGTTTGTGCTTGCAGAACAGTAAGACAAAGGTGGATGTTGAACTTGAGGAAAAAGAAGTCTATTCAGGAAGCAATATTTTCATTGCAGTCACTTGCTGAATTTCCTTACAGGTTAGTACATGCATTTTTTCCGTTACCAACCACTTACGAAAAAAATTTTGCCTTCTGTTGAACAGGCACCCAAGTTGGAATTGAAGGACTTTACCTAAACATTTGAAGTACGCCTATCTTGGAGATGGTGAAAACATTACCAGGTCATCATTGCAAGTGACTTTGACAAATGTCCAAGAGGAAAAACTCTTACGAGTTTTTGCGAGAATTCAAGCCTGCTATTGGATGGACATTGGCAGATATCAAAGGTATCAATCCTTCAATTTGTATGCATCACATTTTGCTTGAAATAGATACCAAACCGGTGAGAGAACCACAAAGAAAACTTAATCCAACAGATGAAAGAAGTTGTCATGAAGGAAATCCTTAAGCTATTAGAATTAGGGATTATTTATCCTATTTCCGATAGCCAGTGGGTAAGTCCAGTGCATGTAGTTCCTAAGAAGATAGGAATTACACTTGTTCTGGAATGAGAAAAATGAGTTAGTGCCTATGAGACTTCAGAATGAATGGAGAATAGTGCATTGATTTCAGGAAGCTGAATGCAGCAACAAGGAAGGACCACTTTCCTCTTCCATTCATTGATGAGATGCTTGAAAGGTTGGCAGGTAAATGTTATTTTTGCTTTCTTGATGGGTATTCGGGATATTATCAAATTGTTGTAGCCCAAGAAGACTAAGAAAAAAACCACTTTTACTTGTCCCTTTGGAACCTTTGCTTACCGTCACATGCCTTTTGGTTTGTGTAATGCCCCTAGGCACTTTTCAAAGATGTATGATGAGTATCTTTTTCTGACTTGAATTGAGAATTGCATTGAAATCTTTATGGATGATTTTACTGTTTATGGCGATTCTTTCGATCAATGTTTGAATCATTTAATTAAAGTCTTAAAGAGGTGCACTGAAACTAACTTGGTTCTTAACTATGAAAAATGTCATTTTATGGATAAAGAAGGAATAGTTCTTGGGACCATGTTGTTTCTTCTAGGGGTATTAAGGTTGATAAGGCCAAGGTTGATTTAATTGCTGGTTTGTCTTATCCTACTAATGTAAAGGAGATTCGAAATTTTCTTGGCCATGCAGGTTTTTACAGGCGATTCATTAAAGATTTTTCCAAAGTTGCACAGCCTTTATCATGTCTATTGCAGAAGGAAGTACCGTTCCATTTTGGAGATGATTGTAAATTGGCTTTTAATACATTGAAGGCTTTGCTGACTAGCAACACCAATTATACAGCCACCCAATTGGAGCTTTACCGTTCGAACTCATGTGTGACGCGAGTCAATATGCCGATGGAGGCAGTTCTTGGACAAAGAAGTGGGAAGTAGTAGCCATGTTGTTTACTAACAGTCAAAAACATTACACCAGCTCATGCAACTACACAACCACAGAAAAAGAGCTTTTGGCCATTGTTTTTGCTTTTGAAAATTCAGATCATATTTACTAGGGATCGAAAGTAACAGTTTTTTCTGATCATGCAGCTTTAAATATCTTTTGGCAAAGAAGGAGTCTAAACCAAGGCTCATTTCGTTGGATACTCTTGTTACAAGGAATTCGACTAGGAGATCAAGGATCGGAGAGGAGTTGACAATCTCTGTGACAGATCACTTAAGTAGATTGGTCCGAGAAGGAAGAAGTTTTTGCCCATATCTGAGGTATTTCCTGATGAGCATTTATTTTATCTTAAAGTAAGGAACCTTGGTATGCAGATATTGTTAACTTTCTAGTGAACTCATGAATTTCCAAGAGATATGAGTAAGGCAAAAGAGGACAAAATCAAAAGTGAATCTAAGTATTACATGTGGGATGAACATATTTGTTGGAAATAGGTTCAGATCAAAATCATTCGTAGATGTGTGCCTAACAATGAGATTCCTTCCATTCTTACTCATTGTCATAATTATGCTTGTGGAGGACATTTTGGACCAAAAAGAACTGCTAGAAAAATTCTTGATAGTGGATTTTATTGGCCCATGTTATTTAAAGATGCATACCAATTTTGTAAAAGTTGTGAGAAATGCCAGAAAGTGGGAAGTTTATCCCATAGGGATGAATTGCCCCAGACTCCGATTTTGTTCTGTGAAATTTTTGATGTTTGGGGTATGGATTTCATGGGCCCTTTTCCTAACTCTTTTGGTTTTCTCTATATATTGCTGGCTGTGGATTATGTGTCGAAGTGGGTCGAAGCAAAAGCTACCCGAACTAATGATTCTAAAGTTGTTGCAGGTTTTCTCAAATCTAACATATTTAGTAGGTTTGGTGTTCCAAGGGCAATAATTAGTGATCAAGGTACCCATTTTTGCAATCGCACTATTGAAGCTTTAATGCGCAAATATGGAGTACACCATCGAGTTGCAACAACATACCATCCTCAGACCAACGGGCAAGCTGAAGTTTCCAATCGAGAGATCAAGAACATTCTGGAAAAGACAGTCAATCCAAATCGCAAGGATTGGAGTTCACGGTTGGATGATGCATTATGGGCATATCGTACAGCATATAAAATGCCTATTGGAATGTCACCGTACAGGTTGGTATTTGGTAAGATGTGTCATTTACCAGTTACAATTGAACATCGTGCTTTTTGGGCAGTTAAGCAATGCAATTTGAATGCGGCTTTAGCTGGAGAAGAAAGGAAACTCCAACTACAAGAGTTGGAGGAAATTCGCCTGGATGCATATGACAATGCTCGACTGTACAAAGAACGCACTAATTATCTTCATGATAGAAAGCTATGTAGTAAACAGTTTTCTATAGGTCAAAAGGTATTGTTGTTCAATTCAAGGTTAAAACTCATGCATGGTAAATTGAGATCTCGTTGGATAGGACCGTATGTAGTAGTGAATATTTTCTCCCATGGTGTTGTTGAGATCCAAAGTTTGGAAACTAACAAAATTTTTAAGGTTAATGGTCATCGCCTAAAACCTTTTCTTGACGTTGCTGAACTTTCTATAGTGGAGGAAATTCACTTGATTAACCCCATTTATGAATGATTTTGCAAGGTGCACAGCCAAGTCTAGCCAAAGACATTAAAGAAAGGCGCTGCTTAGGAGGCAATCCAAAGAATTTTTAGATGTTAATTATTTTATAGCTTTGGTTAATTTTGTGTTTTTATTTAAGTGTTGGGTACAATTAAGTTGTTTATCTTTTTGTAGGAAGCATTTGGTTAGGCATGCCCATCCCTGTAGACAGGTTTAAGGTGAAGAATTTCATATGGTGAACAGAAGACTTCCTATATATTAAGCGTGCCCATACCTAGTGGTCACGTTTAAAGGACCAACTTTGAGTACGAAAATCAGAAGACTTCTTGTCAATTGGGCGTGCCCACGCCTAACAGTCACGGTTAATGGATCGTTTTAGCGCTCGA
>JAMWEH010002358.1:0-28651 GCA_024721245.1 Mitragyna speciosa | reverse complement strand
TGCGTGCTCCAGAATAATGAGTACTGTGGAAATCCTTACAAGTGAAATACAGCATGAAATGGGAATACGTGATCAGAAATAAATTTCAAATAAAAATATTTGCTCTTATATACATGTTTCAAATTTCTTTATAGAAAGATTATTATCAGTTCCATTATAGGCCTTTAATAATTTCAAGAAAGGAAAAAAAAAATAAGACAACGTAATGTAAAGAAAAATTAGGTTCTGTAAAATATCTTCATATATAGTAAGATTTTTAATTTTGGTAAATCTTTTATTCATAATCTTAAAAAAAAAAAAAAGGTAGCACTTGATGTAAAAGATTTTATTCTTAAAAAAAAAATTTTATGTTGTTGTCTACAAAATTAGATTCAAGTTAAGTGTCTATTCTCAAATTTTTTTTTACTTGATTTTTAGCTTCTGATCTTGAAAAATCTGTTTTGTGATGTTCACAATTACTTTTTTTATCCTACTTTTGGATTTTTAAATCCAAAAATCCAAAATCAGAAGTAATTAATTTTTAACTTTTTAAAATTAATTTTTAAGAAAATCAAGATCTATCAAGAACAAAGACTTAAAAGTAATAATAATTTGGCCTTTAAAACAAATTAGTAATAAATCGAGAGATGGGAACTGGCATAGAATGAGAGATACACTCACAGATAGAACTGTTGGACCCAACATGGGAAGTAAGTTCTTGTTTCATAGGCCCACCCGTTTTGAATTCATTACTAGGGGTAATGATCCAAAATCCAGTGGGTGGGCTTGTACATATCCACCCCTGGACCCGATTGTCTTTGATATCGCTAGAGTATTGGTATTTATCATCTACCTGCCCATGAAGGCATAAATTAACTCATGAACTATATAGTTGATCAGTCCAGATTCTCTGTTTAATTTTTTTTCGTGTCTAATACTGTCCAATATAAAATTAGACTATATCAATATGAATATAAAACTATATAAAACTATATTGTTCTATTTAGTGATACGATGTAGTTGAATAGTGACACGATGTGGTTTTGTGTATTAGTAGTAACCACGACGTGGTTTTGTGTTACAGTTGGACACCAAAAAATGAGACAGAATATCTGATCTACTGCTGACATATCAAATAAAAAAATTGAAAGGATATAATCTCAAAACTGCTTAATTAATTGAACCGAACCTCTCCTTTGAGAAATGGATTGGATGGATTCGTGAGAAGAACAGCTTCTGGATAATCAAGAATCTGACCTCTTTTTCGATCTTCGTTTGTTGGCATAATTCTTTGCCTTTCATCGGATATAGCCATGTATTGAAACCTGACCACGGTAAAAAACAAAAATAATAAATTACTATCAAGTAAGTCAAGATTATCAATTTGAAGTTCAAATTGCAAATTAATTCTTATATTTAGAAGAAAAAACGGCTACGTTTGGATATGGAAAATTTTCAGGTTTAAGTCTTCGTAGCACATCTTTCTCTTAAAGAAACCAAAATAAAAAAAAAATGTCTCCTAGTTCATCAATATAAACAGTAACCTAATTATATGTTTACTTCTGTGGTTCCACTATCCTGTCACAGTTGATTATTTTTTTTTTTTTTTATCAACTTGTGCAGTTTTGCAAACTTAGTTTTGTTTAAATTTCCAATTATTTCACAATTTTCACTTAGTAATTTATGGTATATCTTACTTTTTTTTAAACAGAATTTCACATAAACTATTGATTGCAAAATAGATCTGTTTTACTTAAAAAAAAAAAAAAAAAGTCAACCGTGTCAATCTGTTTAACTAAAAATAGCAACCATGACAAGGAGTGGAGGGAATATTTGTTTCTTGTCTCCATCATTAAAAATAAAAATAGAAAACCTCTCCTCCTCTCCTAGTTTTGTCAATTGGCAAGAGAGTTTATTCTTACAGTTCTTGTTGAAGTTTGAATACCATACGGGTCTGAGAGACATCAAGATCAGGCCATCCTTCCAGACGTTCAACTATGGCATATGTGTAAAATCCACTGTAGCCACGCAGCAATAGTGTACCTGCATTGGACTCTCAATTTTGATCAAAACTCTCTGAATGAATTTTTGTACTACTGACTGCATAATTTTATCCATTGCATGCTACAATATGCACTTAATTTTTGATATTCCACAATTTTTGCACTGCACCTTTTATCGATATTGAGAGGAAGTTGCGTGCTATTAATCGAATTATCAAATGTTCTGGTGAAAGAAATCTCTATTCCACTCTCATCTTCCATAATCACATTAAAACTTGTGCCATCCAGCCTGCAAAATTAATACTCAATATTTAATAATTAATCTTACATCACTAAGAAATGGTTAGTGTATCAGGTGAAGGGGCAGGTGCACACAAGATTGAAAAAAAAAATGGCATTATTTTTCCTTCAAGCAAAGTGAAAAAATTTCAGCTATAGTTTATGTGAAATTCTCTTTAAACATTTCAGTTATACGAACAAAAGAGTATAATTAAGATTTACATTTCAGAGGACGAACGATATCCTGCTAAGTTCCAAACAGTATCCCAATACCTGCATCCAAACAGTTGTTGTATGAATCTTGATAAAATAAAATTAATTCAAACAACATAACATTCTTTTCTTTTCTTTTCTTTTCTTTTTTTGAATTGTGTAAAAATAACCTAATATTGTGTAAAGAAAGAGCAATTACCCTCTATTATTTTCTTTATTTCTTGTTTCCAGTAAATTTGCAATGCTATTGTACTCTATCCCTGTTACCATGCCCCCTGGAACAGACACTGTAACCTTAACCAGGCCATTGTCCATCATTACCTACATAAGAAACATTACATAATTTCTCCATAATTGAAAAATCATGAAAAATATATAAACTATCATAGATACTTTTTGGTATTTTTTTACATGTTTTCTAGTCCTATGTAATTGAACAGGAGGATATGTCTCTAGGTATTCGCTGTCTTTCTTTGTAATTCCTCTGCACAAGATACAATAGTGGTTAAAAAACAAAGTAACACTTAATATTTCAATAAGTATATTATAAAATAACAAAGCAGTTAATAGTATAATAGTAACAGTTCATTAATTAGGCTCCCTTTTGCTTAGTGGACTAAATTCAGCTTTTTTATCTTTTTTTTATATAATATTCACAGCTTAATAGAAAATCCAGCGATTAAAGCTCTACGATTTCACCTCAAAGTCCGGAGGTTTGAATCCACCAAGTATCATTCCCCTTTCCCTAATTGTAATAGCATAAGTTAAAAAACAATAAATAAATAACATTCACAACTTACTTTCTTATAAATGCACATTCAGTAAGCAACACCATCTGAAGCATAATACCAAACCACCAAAAAACACAACTCCATCGTCTCCTCTTTCTCATATTCCTCATCTCTTACAATCTTAAAACCTGCAATAAAGAAGAGATAATATACATGATAGTATGATGAACTAATACTCTCAAACTTCGCTAGCTGCCACCTTTTAATTGCAAAATGTGACAAAAGTTTGATCACAATTTAGCCAAGAAAAATCAAGTCTTGTTGACTTGACAATACAATACTGTAAATTTATTAAGTTTTCGATTATAAGGCACGAGTAATGCTCGAGATTGGATCATTTAAGGTTTGTCGCTTTCATGTACCTTAGCACACGCGTTAATTACACGGATAAACATGTTCGTTAATTACACTAATAAACATGTCTCAGTGTATACCAACACATTTATTAACACTGGATATAAGTGATTTGTATTTTATGGACACTATGGTGTAAGCAAAGTGTACAACGGGTGAGTTAAATGATTGTAGAGACTATAAGGCTTCCAATTCTCATCATCTACAATATTAATCTAATTTGCATCTGCTCTTTCAAATTAGGTTTTTTTTTATTCATATGTAAGTGATTATCGCTTATTGGAGACATTGAGATTTCCTTAGAAGGGTGGACAAAGTTCCACGTTGTCAATTATTTTTAGTTTTATGCCTAAGTGCTTACACGAGAAATTATTTTTCGAGCAAGAGCATACTATTACGGTACTTGAAAATCATGCAATAATTGCTAGAATTTAAATTAAGTCTTACCGTAAATATTTTTTAAAAAATGGGTTTTTGTAAGAGGTACCTTAAGACACTAGTTAATTAGGATATCTGGTGCTTTTTTAGAAAATTGAGATTAGATCAGAAAAGTAATTAATTGCAAGGAGATACATTAATTATTAGTGTGTATAATTATGTAAATTAACGACTGCTCCAGACAGTTATTAGAAAAATCCAAAAAAAAAAAAAAACAAAAGTTTAAATGGTTTCAATTGGATAAGACATGTATAAAGTACTCGAACTTCAGTTGTTAGTCTCCTGTCTCGAGTTTCAGTTGAGAAAATCTTGTAAGTGCTCAAACTTAGGCGTAATCTAGTTAATTAGTTCCTGTATCAATCTTTTTTAATTAACCTAAACTCTATGCAAGAGAGAGAGAGAGAGAGAGAAGAAATTCTTGGTGTAGAAACACATAAATAGTATGAATAAATTTGAAATATAAACATACACTCTTGTAGCAGCATACTATCCATCATTGGAAACAACAGAAGCATACCAAACAACTTGTGGAAACACATTAAAGCTATGTTATGCATGAATTCTAGTGGTTAACATAGCAGCAACATACCTGCGAAGAAAAATATATGTAACGATTGAAAAAGATGTCTTCTTATGAATTCTTGATGAAGAGTTGTTCTTTCGTGTTGGTCACGGCTTCGAATTAGTGACAAGAGTATCGAATTGAGATTTTTATCGTTAGCTGCCAGGTTTCATCCCGTTGGGCTGTACAGTTTGTGAATGAAAAGTTGTGGGACTTTCATGTTAAAATCTTATTAGACGTCTGGTTCTTTTCTCTTGTGAATGGCTACGTTGATAGTATTACTAGGAATCTTTTTTTTCTTTTTTCTTTTTTTTTTAGCAGGCAAATCAAATACTAGTTTCTCTAGTGCTACTATGTTAATGCTGGTTGGAGAAATTAGATTTCTAGTGGAAACGTAATTCAAGATTTATCAATTTTTGCTAAAATTTAGGTTCTAATCGGATATTGCTTGGCCCCAGTGTTTTCAGTTGCACGTTTGAGTCAAAGTAGACATTCAAGCTGTACAGATTTTTTTTTTTTTTTTTTTTTTGGTGAAGTACAGAAATAAGTCCTAAAATACAGAACAACGTAGCCATAAAAAAAAATATACAAACTATATGTCCTGGTCCCTTCGTTTTTGCATACTATGATAAGGTATATTATCAAAGAAAATATTTTACTTTAACATTCTTTCGTTGGTGAAATATTTTAGTCCAACTATTTTTTTGCGAAATTCTACGTCATGCTCTGCATAATACTTTCCACAAGAAGAAAAGAAACCTTCTACATCTATGGATGTGATGAATTAAATTTTATGTCACTATCATATCATCCGTAATGCATAGAGTTTGAGATAAGAACGAATTTTCTTTGACTTAGAACATTAAATTAGATGTTTACTTTCCATTAATGGCATTCCGACAAGTTTAATTTCCATAGACCGAGATTATAACCGAACGCATGACCCGTAGGTTATACTTGTCTTGGCCAATTTAGGTGTTAGACTTCATCTGACATTGAGCTATGACTGAGAAACTTATGTATAACGTTGACTTCTACAAGGTCTATTGGCCAATGTTGAAAATGGTGTTGTAAATATTCAGTTAACTTTTGAGTTACTTACTTGTAATCTATTCTCTCTTTAAAAGTATGGTTAGTCTTAGTAAGTTTAGAGTCTTTGCACCTTGTGTGTTAGTTTTAAAATATAGCCTAAAATGTCCTTCTACAATATGCTTTTGTGTTATAATGAAATTTATTGCTTTGTAATTGAGTGCTTTTATTATATAATGAAATTGAATTGATTGTATTGTAATTGAGGTAGAGTTACAAAATCCTTTGATTTACATTACCTTGGTATAAGAAGTTGAATAGCCACGATTTGCCTTTTTTGTTGAAATGATGTACAGTCTTGCTTATACATACAATGATGACACAATAATGGGTGTCCGGTCATGTAAACAATTTTGAGGTTATGACCTTAATAGACATTGTCGTAAAAGGATACTTTGTCATGCTAATATATTTTGTGAAGAAAATGATGGATGATTCAAGTATATTGAGTGCTATAATGAAATTTATTGTGTTGTAATTGAGGTGGAGTTACAAAATCCTTTAATTTCGATTATAGCTTGTAATTAATTTACAAAATCTTACAATTCCTCATACTATACCATTTAACGAGAAATACTTAGGTGGACGGGGTCACAAGGTGAAGGCCGTGGACCTTGTGGTTCAGAATTGTCCACATCAGCAATGGAGTAGGCCACGAGTGGGCCATGGCTAATGTAGATGATCCTGAACCATAGAATTCACAATCTCACCCGTGAACCAAGTTCACCTAAGTTTTTTTCCCATTTAACTATCATTTCACTTAACCCTCAAATATATCAAATATCATATATCAATCTCTTACTAACACCAATAGCAAAAATTGCTTCTACTTCATTTTAATTGCCATCAAATAGTTTAAAAGGTACTTATAATGGTGGTGTCGGGTGATTATATCAACTTCATTTCAATCACTTACAATGTTTCATAATTTGTTTCCATTTGTAAGTCACACATAGCCATGGATTGGTGTCGGGTGATTATATCTACTCCATTGCCGGAGATACTAAAACTTTTTTCGACTTGGCTAACTGATTATTTGTTATGGTAAAAATCCAGGATCAACTGAGAAAATTAAAATCAACAACAAAAAATGCTTTTGCTCAGAGGTGCAATAGTCATCTTTATAATATTGAATTATGTCTACTAATTCCATACCATGTAGAAAAGGAAAAAAGAAAAAAGAAATTGCAAATAGTCCATATACTTGCACGTGTGAAATATGAAATGAAATTTAACAGGATAAGAGAAATTCAAAATTCTACTAGAAAATTGTTGCCGCGAGATATGGAGTACAAATTTCTCATCAAACTTGAAAGGATTGCACAAGCCTCAAATGGAAACACATCAATGGTTCCAATTGCATTTGAAGAACTTCCAAGCAAAGTTCAAGAAGAAAAGACTACTCCAGTGTCAAAATCAATGTCAAGAAATCCAAAGAAAAAGAATGCCTCCAACCAACATAATCAAGAAAGCGTGACAGAAGGCAAAGATTCAGATCTAATTGAAATTGAAGATGACACTCCAATACAAGCATTCAAAAACAAAAAAAGACAACCAAGAAAGGATACATCCAAGCACAACATAGAAACTACAAAGAAGATAATAATTGAGAAAGATTAGAACATTACTTATTACTAATTCATGTCTTTCTTTTAAAAAACATTGTCACTATTTTATGTCATTAAATTTTTGTTATATTAATTAACCATTGATTTAGTTTTCATATTGTTTTTCGTTTTAGATACTTCAATTATTTTTCACACCCACGTGCAACGCACGTAAAGTATTACTAGTTACATTAAAAAGAGCTTGTAATTTATTTTGTCTTTGATTATTCGATTGTTAAAATTAAGAATTATTTTGTTAAAAAATAAACAGATCACTTTTATTAATTTCTCAAGAAAGCTTTTACAACTAGTACAAAACCTGCACTATTTACAGCTTTTAGCAAATTGCCTAATCTATTATCTGAAACTACATTCATTACATCTCGAATATATCTTGATTCGGCTCCCAGATAATGCTAAGTTCCCATTTTTTTTTTTTTTTTGTTCTCTCTAGTCTTCTCCACTCCAATAATGAAAATCTTACAGTCCCGAATAATACTATCCATTATAAATATTAGTTGGTAGCCTCAATTTGTTGTACTTTTCGATCTACCCTGTTATTAATTGTATCATACAAAAGTAGTCAAAACTTCAATAAAACCACATCACAGAACAACAAATGAACACCCTTATCAATCTTGGAAAGAAATTTGAATAATATTTTAATATAACAGAAAATAATACATGAGAAGTATTTTATCATACCAAGTTGAATGAAAAATCCATGCATCACAAAAGTGTCAATATCGTCCATCTCATGTTGTTGGGGGTGCTTCAAATCGGATATAGTCGTACATGATATATCTATATGGGTTGGAGTCTCTTGCTTGCTGTAGGAAAAATTGTGTTTCTGCCATTTACTAGCAAATTGCCAGCAACATTAATGCTAAACAGCCAATACAATCCATGAGTACCATGCCTAGCAACTGTATTATCCTTCCCTATTAGACCTGTTGTGAAGTGTGGAGGAGTTGCATGTCTATCGTTGAATCGGACCTTAGCAAAGAAATCACCAAAAGAATTAGCACCAATTAATTTACTAGCCAAACACAAAGATTGTGGTTTTGTTTAAGCCTTTCTGAGGCGTCAAATTAATCTAATGTCGCTAAGTGAATAGCTAAATGGTTTACAGGGAAAGAAAGAATGCGATGAGATTTTCTGTCCAAACTCTTCTTGTCACCCTTGCCGGTTTTCCGATTATACTAAAATATTTTGTAAATCTGTAACATTATTATGATTTATTTAGTTTTCCAAAATATATTTGAACAACATTATAATCTTTACCAAAAACTGTGATCTAGAAATTTGAAATTCTTAAAAATTACAATGTAAAACGAGTGGACTGAGGGAGTATGTGTAAGGTAATTAATTCAAGCACTAGAATGAAAATCGGGACGTCAAGGGCTAATCAAATTATTACAAGCTCAATTTCAATTGTGTCTCAAATTGTACTTGAATTTTATTTGAACTTAGGTTTGTTATTCAGTGAAAGCTCAAACTGAAGCAAGTAAATTATAATTATGTTTGATGAGCTTATTGAAAATCCTACTGATAACATGCAATCGAAGATGGTGAGCAAACGAGAATGAAAGATAAGATCCATACTTGAAGCTCGGCATAATTTGCTGATGCCAGTGCTAATTGGAGAGTGTAAGTTGCAGAGCTATTTAATCTTTGGAGTTCAAATACAATCTGCCAAGTGGTTCCTTTGCAAAAAGTATTATTCTCCTTGCACCTGAAGCAATTCTAAATGAAGAACAATAGTGATATTAAACTAGTAAGTAAGAATAATGAGGGGAAGCACACCTTGTAACTTGAGCAAAGAACCAATCTCTAGTGTAATTGCTGACTCCAATGGTGTACACCAAATCACGACGTGGGTACAAGTCACTATAACGCTTCCATAATCCGTACTGTCTAAATCTGATCGACAAATATTCTTCTGTGTGGGAACATACACAGATGCAAATATGTTAAGGTGAAATTAAAATTTTTTGGTAGATATTACAAATTAATAGTAGCAATTAAATCTAACCTTTCTGCACTTTCAGTTGTAAACATGTGAACTTTGTATCTTGATTCCGGGCTGGGGACCAAAAATTCAATGGCTGTGCGGTCTGCAACACCTATCTCCCATAATTTTGGTCCATTTCTTGGAGGCTTATAGACTAAACTACCTAGATTGGATTCGGACCCTGCATTAAGCAAATGGTGCAAGTAGTAAGGAAACATCAAATATGGGAGTACATTAGTTGTAATTACGTTGGTGGAACTAAATAAGAATAAATTAACCTGGTCTTATGATGACATCAGGGCCATATTTGAAATCTCCAATAATTCCAGGTACCCATGCATACAAGCTATAAGTCCCTGGTATGACTCCCTTAATTACGAAGTTCCCTTTATCGTCTGCTTTAGTCCAAAATTGATAACCCTGAGAAGGAAGAAACAAAAACACAAAACTGAACAAGACGAAACTTGAAAAGAAAAAACAACACAAAATTATAAAAACGAAGTGTGATGAATAAGAAATAGGAAAAGAAAACAAGAGTTTATGACACCTTGCACCCTATTTTGAGTAGTTTTACCTTAAAGGTATCGACCCATTCAAAATCGCTCTGAGCTTACACCATTTGTGAAAGTACATATGTAAGTACTTGCAAAAGCACATATTACGAGAGAATTTTTATATGGACTTAGATTATGACCCCATTTATGTATCTTATGATTTAATAAGTGTCACATAAATACATTACTGCATGTTGAGGGTAAGAAACTAATAAAAGAATACTAATGTGATTTTATTATAAACTACAAGACTTACAAGTGGAGTCGTAGGATTGAATCCATATAAGAATTTTTCGTACGCCACTCTTCTTCTTTTAAAAGTACAAGTTATTATATCGATACGCATTCACACACATATTTTTCTGTCTTCTCTACTGTGATCAATAGCATGAGCAATTGGGGTGAATAAAATGTACTGATACTTTTAAGCTGCAATTGGTATAAAATAAAATTGAGCAGCTGCGAGGGGTTTAATGAACTAATCATAGAATATAAAGAGGAATTAGTAGGGAAAACAATAAATTCTAGCAAGCACATTTGCTGCATACAGTATAATAACCTTGCTTTCTCTTTGCCATGATCCAGCAGCCCCAGGCAGTGCCAATCCTACATAAGCGGAGGACCCTGGCACAGGGTTCTTATTCATGAACCTATATTAATATTAGTTCAACAGTAATTAATCAATACGACAATGAACAAAATCAAGAATACAACTCGAAAGGATTAAAAATCGAGCAATATATATACCTGTCAAGAACTAGTAGTTGACCTCTAATAGTTCCTCTTTGATTGGATTGAAAGAAATCCTTGGAACGGGGAAATGTGTATGGCCATTTTTCAACTTCTTTTAACATCTGCCACATGTAATTCTTGAATCAGTAGAAACTACGTAGTATATTTGTTAAACTTGAGGCAAAAAGAATGATCACCCGTTGGTTTGCGTCTTCCCAAAGTAGGGAAGGATTTGGCTTGGCTTGAAGGTCTGAGTTAAGATACACAAAAACTGGCCCGAAAACCTTTTTCCATGGTTCTCCTTTTCTGAATTTCATTGTTAGATCCTCTCCGGCGTAATGGGTACTTGCAAACATCTGCAAATGGTTTTTCTCATTAGCAAAAAAATATATGAAAAAATAGTAACTATGCATAACCATGATATAGAATTCAAATTTGAGGTATAAATGTTGTGATTGGGTCTAAATAAACCCACTAAGAAAGATATTGTATTTATTTTTGGGAATATTACAAAGTAAAAAAAAAGAAGAATTCTTAAATTTACTAAAAAAATTCTTATGATGCGTTTGATTTCTCCTACAGAGACTTATCTATATTTTTTCAATCTTCTAGTAGTGTTAAAAAAGAATGCCAAGCTCTTTTCCCAAAAAGAAAACTATACATAAAGATTTTGTTGTAAAAAAAATTTAATGTTCATATAGTCAATATCTTACGTTAAGCACGGTTGGACCAACATGGGCTGTAAGATCTTGCTTGCATGGTCCACCCGATCGAAACTCATTACTAGGTGTGATCATCCAAAACCCAACTGGTGGGTGACTGCAAACCCACCCGTAAACCCGGTTGTCTTTGTTCTCACCCGAATAGAAGTACTTGTCATCAACCTGTATTCATGCTACAATATTATTAATTTGTAACTCACCATCAAGTCGGATCAGAATAATCTCTCCATTTCCCAAAACTAATGAAGACATTGAGAACAGAATAAAGAAATTTAAATCAATTTTTATGTAAAATATAAATTGATTAAGCGATTAAAAATTAAAACACTAAAAAAAAGAATGGATCAGGATACTTGAGCAATGGCAAAGATGATTAATTAATTAATTAATTACCTCTCCTTTGAATTTGGGATTCGTCGGTTTTGTTAACAGAACAGCTTCAGGATAATCAAGCACCTGACCACTTTCACGATCCGCAGGGATTGGCATCATTCTTTTCTTGTTATTCGATATAGCCATGTAGTGAAACCTATAAATGCGAGTCCAAGTGTTAATATAAGTGCAACAATGTTTTTTATGGTGTTTTAATATTAGGAATTGATCTTCAATCTCAATCAACAATGACGAAATTATCTTGCATTCACAGCCAATTTGCATAATATGTTCAACATATGTTTTGTCGATATATACATGCATATATCGGAGCTAGAAATATGGTAAAAACAAGATACATTCATCTTTACCCCTTTCTATAGAAAAACTATCAATTTGCTTAAAAGGTTCAGAGAGATATAATTATATCTTTGTTGTGAATTTGCATATGCTATTAGACTAAGATGTGTGAACTATGTCACTTTTTATTTTATTTTATTTTTTTATCAACCTACACTATTATAATGGAGAAAAGAAATTGGGATTAGTAGGATTCGAACCTTCCCAACCTCTAGGAGTAGAGTCGTATGAACTATGTCACTTTTTTATTTTATTTTTCTATTCAACCTTACACTATTATAATAGGGGAAAGAGAATTGGGATTAGTAGGATTCGAACCTCCCGATCCTCTAGAAGTGGAGTCGTAAGAGCTGTAACCGCTCGACTCTCTATTCGTTCCCCTTTTAGTTTTATTTGTCTATGCTAAATACGTGTTTCTCTTTTCTTTTGTACTTTGGAAGCTCTAGTGTTTCCCTATAACATAATTTTAATGTGCTAGTTACCTTTTCCCTTTTGTATAATCCATAAGTATTCAGAATATGAGTTAATCAAATCCCAATTTTGCTTCCAAAAAATTTGCTACAAGTGAGAAACAATTAAAAAAAGAATAACAGAAGTTTCAATTTGATTACTTTTTGTGTCGAAGCTTAAACACAACTCTTGCTTCTTGAATGTCCGTATCCGGCCATCCCGGTAGGACGTTCAAGCACTGCATAGGTGTAGAATCCTGGAGAACCACGCAGCAAAACGAACCTGCTTAATAGTTTGGAAAACATTAAAATTGAAGTTCTATATATTTTTTTTTCCTGCTAATGTAATCATCATGAAAGTCTGTTCACGAATCCAATTATTTAAATAGTACAAAAGGAATCACATTCTTTCAAAGATTTACCTTTTGTCTACGTTCAAAGGAGCGATTGTGTCACCGAGGGAAACATCCCATTTTCTAGTAAATGAAATCTCGACTTGATTCTTATTTTGCAATACGACCTTATAACTTGTTCCCTTTAACCTGCAAAAATTTATTTATTCTTTTAACCAAATTCTGTAAGAATTTAGGCATATAAATATGTATGCGTGACTAGCATAAACTGAATAAAAAACACTTACAAGTCTAGTTGTTTTCCGCCCCAAAAAATATCCCAATACCTGTAATCCATAATCACCAATAATAGTTTAATATACAAGGCAATAAAGTTAAATTATATTTCTACTTTTCTTGCTTAGGTTGAGAAGGATTGTTTTGATTACCCTCGATTGTCTTCTGCATTTTCTATTTCTAGTAAATTACCCATCCTCTTATATGCGATTTTAGTGACCATACCATCTGGAGTTGACAATGTAACGTTGACGATGCCATTTTGCATTGTCACCTAAAAGATGCATAATTAACACCATGTATGTAAATATATTAGTATCAATAGAAAAGGAGCTAGAAATGTTGCAACTAACGGTTCTTAGCTAAAATTTGATAATGTATGGACCAGATAATTTTATGTTAATTTGGACTCGCTAACATGTATCATTCACGAGAAATAGTACAATATGTTTACAACATTTTAAGCTTGTTTGCAAATTATATATGGTGATTTACAATCTGTGACTAATATTGTTTAGCGGTCACAATTATAACTGTTTGATCCTAGAGTATTTGTAAAGAGGTAGATAATATTGAAGTGTAGGAGTTGGAGATTAACATTTAAAGATTGCACAATGCTACAACCATAGCCCCTCCCTTGTCCCTTTTTTATTTTCCCTACCTTTAATATATTTATTACAGTATATCAATGACTATTCAAGATGGGCTAAATTCGAAGTAAACTCACAAATTCGATAAGTCTTAAAGTTAATGGCACGTCTTTAATGCATTGAAGGATGCAATTTAGTGTCTTTGAAAAGATCCTATACTACCTTTAATTGGGAATTTCTAATACAAAAAAGAAAAAAAGTGTTAAATTAACCCCATATGAATGTCAAATTTATTATCCCAATATGAATGTCGAATTTATACTATTTACTTGATATGAGTAGTTTTCCCTGTATGCATTATAAAGCCTTTTAATATGACTATATGAGAGAGTGACCAAAGAAGGAGGCGTATGTTGAATGCAAATTACTTGATGATCCTCAATGAGCAAATTAACCCCAGGAGCTGAAGGCAAAACTTGTCCCAGGGCTGTTCCCTTTGTTTTTCTGCAATCATGAATTGAAGAAGCATTATCATCATAAAATGTTACATACATTGGTCACTAAACTTGCAATTACAATAATATATTAAAGGACATAGCATCACAGACACTGTGACATTGAGAGTTACAGACACATGTATAATCCTAATTGTTACTTTTTAAAAGACCACTCAAGCAGCAAAAGGAAATATGAGAGTGTTAGCCTAGATATATAGATCAAAGATGTAGTTTAGTTATATTAAAAATGTTGTAACTCTTAACATCACTCTTGTAGTATTACTATTTTTCTATAAAGATTAAGAATAACTAAGACATATTTTGTTAGCACAGTTAGGAGAAAGAAAGATTGAAAGAGACCAACAATATGGAAGTTAAGAAAGTCTAAACTCACCCATCATGATGTTCAAAACAGCTATGCAAAAATATTATATCGGCAACCACCATCAGCCACCAGATTTTAAGGCTCCAAAGCCTCCCATGACCCATGTTTTTAGTGTTTCCTCTTCGAGAAACCTGCAAATTCTGCTTGGCATATAATTATGATCATAAGAAAAACACGAGAGTGTTATCAAAGACATAAGAATATCGAGGGGATTAAAACTGCTCTAGGTACATAATTCTATCAGCTGATTTTGTTGCTTACTCATTCACAGAATCGTGAAGAACAACTAGTTGGTAGAGGAAAATTATTGTTGAAGGAAAATGTGAGAAAAGAAATAAAAAATCCCTTATGATAAATAGAAAATGATGCCTAGGATCATCAGCCCTTTTAATTTGCACTATGCTTCTCGTTATTACAACATATAAATAATCATGTAACGTAAGAATAGGTCAAAATGAGGTTATTCAACAACAATTGACTGCTGTACAAATGGAATTCATGGAGGCAATACGATCATTTACTTAGACTTGGTGCAGCGCATATGTTGCTGTTTATTTCTAAATCCAAGTTTAGCAAGCAAGTTCGATCTACGTAATACGTGCATTGATTCCTTGTCTTAAGAGAAAGTTAAGGAGTACGAGTTATTTCTAAATGTACGGATTAACATTTCCTAGCAAATTGCTAGGAATGTCGTTCTAATGAATTCCTCAACTCCGAAAGTTTCTTTGCCTGCCAAAGGGGCAAAAAATGCAGAGGAAAATGTAGTGGTAATGCTACCGTCATAAAAAGAAATGAGTAAATTGCAAAATATCCCCTCTGTGATATTGTTTTCGATCACACAGTTCTCTCATCTTTTCAATATCACCATATAACCCCCTGTAATTTTATAGAATGTAGAAAATAGACGGAATATTCGACACTAAACGTGTGTAACCCACTAGACGTCACGAAATATTCCACATCAATAAGAACAGATGTGGAATATTCTGTGACGGAGTATTGATCCGATCTATTTTTCATATTTCATAAAACCACATAAGGTTATGTAGTTATATTGAAAATATAGGAGAATTTTATACTAAAAAATGATACCACCGGGAGGTATTTTGTAATTTACCCTAAAAATTTTCTTTAAAAAAAATAATAAAATTCTTTGATAACTCATCTTGTTTTTCAAAATATTAATTTTTTTTTGTGAGGTGACAAGCATCATCAAAGTATTGTCCAATTCCTACTTCGTTGATTTTCAAATTGGATGTTTCATTTTATCAGTTTAATTATTCTCCCAAAGTGCTACAAGGCATGAATCGAAAGTGACGAGAAATAAGCCACAACGCCTTCACTTCCACTCGTGAACATTAAGGCCTTCAACAAGAAGTCCACCTTAAAGATGTCCACACGAAAGAAGTTAAGAACCATTCATGGGGGCCCGTTCAAATCTTATAGACCAAAAAGGCATTAAATGAAGTATGGCCCACTGGGTTTGAAATTTTACTTTCTTTGTTTCATTTTGTGCCCAGCCCGAATCAATATGTGTGTTTATGTGGACTTTCAGTCTTTCATTAACACGTAGTGAAAAGAAGCGGGTTATTATGGGAAGTTCGGTTGCCCGGGCACTCAGTTCTTTTTTTTTTCCCTTTTTTTAAAAAAAAGGATCAATAGTGGGACTTCATCTGACCCCAAATGGGCACTCAGTTTTTATTGCATTAAGTATTTTTTTTGAATTTTATGAAATAAATCTATTAATTTTTTTGGGGCAATTTTGTTAGTAAATGGGTATTTTAATGGAATGAAAGCATTAGCACATTACAAAAGGCCACCCTTTTCTAATGCACTAAGAAAATATAATAATCTCTCCATTTCAAGGTAAATGTCCTATTTTAATTACATGTCTTCTAAAGTAAACTCAGTTTTCATAATATATACATTTCGTTGAACAGAAAGTTTTTTTCTTTTTTTTTTTCAAAACAGGTTTGCCATTGATATATTTTCTTTGTTTGAAGTGTTTTATATTCCCAAGTTTATCGTTAATATTCATGACTAGTCACAAATGACAATTGCTTTTGGAAACAGAAGAACTAAATGTCAAAACACATATGAGAACAATAGCTAGTAAGGTCCCATTAATCTATCAACGAGGGGAACAAGACAATCATTCAGGCTTGTTCTAAACCATGTGAAGTGTTCTTTTGCGCTCATCCATTGAAAAAAATTCGTCTCATCATCTTTGTAGTTGAAAATTAAAGGTCCGCCGCAATGTTACCATAAAGGGCTGATTTCTGTTCATAAAATTGCTCAACCATGCTTCAACTTAATCAGAAAGAAAACAGAAAATGCCAGATTTTAAAGAAGTGACCATGAAATTGAGGATATAATTCAAATGTTCAAGCATATCTTCACGAAGCCTCAATATGAAGAGAGAAAAGCTCAAGAAGAAACTCTTGCTCAAAAGAACATTAGGCTATCTCCTCAACCTATCTTTTTGTTTCAAATAGAGAAAAGCTCAAGAAGAAACTCTTGATCAAAAGATACATTAGGCTAGAGAAAAGCTCAAGAAGAAACTCTTGATCAAAAGATACATTAGGCTGTCTCCACAACCGATCTCTTTGTTTCAAATTGTCTCATCTCACTGATCAAGTTTTGGTGTGTGACACAATTTTTGTTAAGAAGAACAAATCAACCATGTGTCACCACTAGTAGGAAAAAATTTGTTATACTTGTACCCTTTGTAACAAATATACATGTTAAATGTGCACATATTTTCGTTGTATCCTTGTTAGAAATTGCATAAGTAACTATGCACTTTTACAATACAATGAAATAAGTCAAAAACCACTAATGCAATTATTAGTAATATGAGATAAAGAACATCCTAAAAAGCGCAAAATGCAGTTCATTATGCCAAAATATACACAGGTGTACAGATATTTTATGTAGCAATACTGGCAATAACACAAATCCAATTGCATGATCCAAAATTTGATAAGCACCAAACGAACAGCATTGTCGTATCATATAACCCTCCTACAGGGTACTCGGTGCAAAATTGAGCAGTGCTTCACATGTGCATGCCGATGATGATAGGGTTAGGAAACCCTGTCACACCAATGGACGGTGGTTAAGGCTCTGCACTGTGGGCCTCGTAGGCCATGCAAACAAGGACCTACGTTTTATCCCACGCCCATAGCCTCCTCCAACAACCAAACATTTCAAATCTGGCATTTGATAAAGCTTTGAATACACATCTGCATGTTAGAGACATTGATTTGACAACCCCAGCACTCTTGTGCAGTTCGAAGCCATTTTTTTTAAATGACTGGAATTTGTTATTTGTAATCTTTTGCATGGAAGCACTTTTCTCTTCTCAAGTTTTGGAATTTGATGTTTGTAATAATTTTAGGACTGTCTTCATGTAGAATTTAAAACTACAAAAAAAGATAGTATATAACTATTTGAATTCATTGTTTTCTTTTTTGGTAAATTGGATTACATAATAGTATTTTGAATTAAATCTGAGGGTTGAATTCTAGTATTATGCGAATTAAATCCAAGGATAGAATTCTAGTAGTAGTACTAGTACTTTTTTTTCATCTCAATGAGAAAAGGAGTAATGGTATAAATTGCAATTACTGAAATTTAACTTCTTTATTTGTTATTCTATTCGTTAATTGAAAATTTACTTTCTTCAAAAAAAAAAGAAAAGTGAAAATTTGCTTGCTCTATGTGGGAGATAAGGTTATATTGATATCTGGCCATACAGAACTTCGAATTCAGCTCTTTTGTTCAAAATTCTTTTGCTTAATTTTGGAGGGTAAGAACTACATAGGATTCTCCATGACAACATTGTCGGCTCATTCCATCAAATCAGTTAACAACTAAAATCGATCACCGATTGTAGAATTGATGTTTTTATTTTTAAAAAATTGCTAATTGATGTCTTTTTATTTACAACCAGTGTCTTTCTTTTTTTTTCTCTTGATGACCAAATAATAAAGCTTCTTTCCTTTGAACCATTGATGATTGACACTAAACAATAATTTGATTACCTATCATCTTCCACTAATTTTACATGATTAAAATATCAAATTTGCCTGTTTCTCCATTATCTTCAAAGTGGGCTCATCAACAAAGTAAATATTATACATGTCAAGATGGTATCAATGAAGTTAATCTATTCAATTATGGATAGCAACCATTTAACAATTTATTTAAATTATGACTCCTCACACATCTGTTCGGCACTAATGCCTGGTTTCTTTGTACCAACGCTGAATAAATATTTAAGGACTTGCGATTAAAGGATGTGTAAAATCAATCGTGGAACTATAGTACGAATATACTCGTGTTTTGGTCAAACGTTTGTTGACGGCTTACGTTGGCTGCGTGCATTGAGATGGTGATTGAAAATGCTTCAATTATTTAATACTAGTGGCTAAACAATATGAGATAGCAACATCCGATACTTCCATTGCAATTATGTTGTTACTTAATACTGATGGGGCATGTAGACAACCTTGTTTGGTGTGTTGTCGTTTTACCGCCCCAAAGATGGTGGAGGTGGTGTGAAAAAGATGTATAGCAAGTAGTAAATTTTGGAGGGTCATCGTTTGATATTTTTAATATCTTCAAGCCTAGAAGCGTAAATTTGACAGGGACATTTTTAGAATATTCAATTTTTCCAAGAAGTTCAGAATTTTTAACAGTGGTTTTTTGTGCCTGTTCTACTCTTAATCCCTGCTATGCAATGCCATATTCTTTGTTCCTACTTTTGTGAGGATTGCAAATATTATTGCAACTTAGCATGACAATAAATAAGTGAGGATTGCAAATATTATTGCAACTTAGCATAACAATAAATAAGTGCAGCATAGGAATAACAAGAGGCGTCCCCCTCTCCTTCCCCTTCCTCCCAATTTAGCTATCCCATTTCTCAAGACCCCTTCCTCGTAATAGAATAGCATTAAAAAAAAAAATTACATTCTTGGTTTCAACCACCTATATTCAACTAGAAAAAATTGCATGAGAGTTACTTATGAATGTTAGCCATGTGTACATTCCACAATTTTTTAGACAAATACATGTACTTTAATTTTAGTATATTTTTTAGAACCATCTTATAAAAGTTTGAAACGAATTTACCAACAAATAGGTAATTCTGACAAAGATAATTTTCTAAAAGATTATTCAAAAGCGTGGTGGAGTTGCTATCCTATTTAGCTCCCAAGAAAATTCACATGAAGAATTTTTCCATCTCCTTCCTCAACATTCCTAGAATATGAATTACCCTAATTCAAACCAATAGAAATTTCTTGGGCAGCAAATTCATGTGACTTTCTTTATTGATTTTCCTAAATTGCAAAATTAGTATGTGATCAAACATATTTTTTATTCCTAAAAGAAAGAAAGGGTTTTTATCATTTTACCCCCTTAAACTATACCCCAATTATCAATTTAGTCCCTAACGTTAATTTTTAGTTACTTAAGTCCATTGGTTAAATCAAAGCACATAATTGACCATTTTATGACATAAATACCCTCTCCTCATATTTTAAGTATAAAATAACGTCTAAAAGGTTTTTCTCACCTCTATTTTTTAAATTGTTCGCATACTTTCTATTTTGTGCAATATCTTATTCAAAACATTGCAAATCTGATGAAATAAAAGTGTGAAATTTTATCAATTGTTTGCATGTAACAAAGATAATCTTAAAAGAAAAATTTTATACCTAGCTTCCATTGTAAGATATATTTTTTTCAAGTTTTGTGTTATTAAAATTTTTCTTTGATAATCCTTTTGTTTTCATAATTTTTACAAACTACGAGAACACTCACGTTTTCCTGATGATGAATTCTAAAATTTATGACAAGAGAAAATGTATTGGAAAAATATTACTATCAAGGAAACATGGCTATATTATTCTATTTTTTTCCCTTTTGGTCTTACTTATTTTTGTGTCGCCACTTCATAAAGAGCATTTTAGAAGTAAAATTTATTTTTTTAGGTTTTTGTGAGCATATTTATTCCTTTGCAATTTAGAAATGAAATTTATTTTTTAGGGCTTTATGGGCACATTTGTCCATTCATAATTAAATTAGACCTAAACATGTTAAATGACTAAAAGTTAACGTTAGAGACCAAACTGATAGTTGAGGTATAGTTTAAGGGGGTAAAGTGATGAAAATTTCACAGTTAAATTGGACCTAAATATGTTTTTTCACATGACCATTAGTCCAGGGGGTTAAGTAACTAAAAGTTAATTTTAGGGATTAAACTGATAGTTTGGGTATAGTTTAAGGGGGTAAAGTGATAAAAATCCTAAAAGAAATGTATTATTATTATTATTATTATTATTATTATTATTATTATATATAGTACTGTAATACTTAGTGGTAAATGCATCACTAATTGTCCCAACTGT
Organism: Mitragyna speciosa; assembly: GCA_024721245.1. Taxonomy (NCBI): domain Eukaryota; kingdom Viridiplantae; phylum Streptophyta; class Magnoliopsida; order Gentianales; family Rubiaceae; genus Mitragyna; species Mitragyna speciosa. The sequence continues at coordinate 7,613 of JAMWEH010002358.1, read as the reverse complement.
TGCAGCCCCATGTCTGATGTGATTGTACATTCTCAAAATCTACAATTACTATACAAGCATTTCAAGTGCTTGTCAAAAGACCATATTGAACTTTTCTCTCAAGTTCTTGCTTGTGGAAGTGGACCTTCCCCCAACTGAAAACAGGATAAAGCGTCATGCCTATTGCAGTTTACGGTTTTCAAAAGCCTACAAGGGTGTGTTGCTAGCTACTTGTTAGTGGGCGCAGAAAAAGTCTAAAATGCCAGTTGGGATAAGCTAAAAGATTTTTGAGTCGTAAAATTTCCAGGTACAACAAGATTAATTGTTCAAGCCATCATGTACTGATCCAGGAGGACACTTAAGAACCACCCAAATACTAAATATGTTATTTGGACTTGGGAACAGGTTTCGGATATGGGTACGTGTCTAAGTATCTAATTCGTCAATTTTTTAAAATTAAGATACAATGATACTGCCTCAAATTATTGCATAGCTCATGATTAAATGAAATGGTGTCTATATATATATATATATATATATATGTGTGCGTGTTAAAAAATTATTTTCTTAACATTGTAAAGGGAAAAATGATGATATAAGTAAAGGAAATAACAGAGTTATTGCTATTAGAATAAAAATCTAACTCATACACGTGTAGTTGTTTCGACCATGATCTAAACTTTGCATCCGTTTCTCCCTCTACTATTTCTTTTTTTTTGTTCATTAATTTTGAGGTGACTGAAATTTTAGATGAAGTATACAATAGAAATTCTACATGTAACACCAAGGACTCTTATTAGGGGTATTTTTGTAAATTATCAATAAAGAGTGCAAGATAGATGAATAGTTGATAGTTGAGAGCCTTAGTTGCAATCCTAAGAAGTTTATATCCTAATTGAATTAGGGTTCTTCTCTTCCTATTTCCTTTTCATTTGGCACACTCTTTTATCTCTTGCTCTCTCTCTCTCTCTCTCTCTCTCTCTCTCTCTCTCTCTCTCTCTTCCATTCTCTTCCACAATTTTCTTTCCTAATTGATTCCATTGCTTGAAGAAGGAGGTGAAGGTGTAGACTTGCGAGGCCAAGCAAGTGGGGAGAGCTTAGGAAGTGCTGCTCCATCTTCAATTCAAGGTAATTACCTTTTTCCCCTCATAAATGCTTGTTTAGAAATGGTAGTTATGTTTTAGGCTTTAAGAAGGATGAATGGTTGTCCATGTGTCTTAAGGTTTGGGTATTAAATAGTGGTTGTGGTGAGAGAGTGTGTAAGTGTTGGAAGATTGTGTTTAATGATTGATGCTTGATGGGTTTTGGAAAAATCTATGTTGGATGGTAGTAATATAATGTTTGTATGGCTTCTTGTGTCAATTTGAAGTTGTTTTGGTGATTGGTTGGTGTTGGATGGAGTTGGGAAGGTTAGATTTGGTTTTAGAGTTGTGCAGGGTGAAGGTCGTACTTTTCTGAGCTTATCCGCAGGCGTCACACCGTGCCACGGATGAGACCGCGGCTCGTAAGGGGTATCCCTCTAGCCCCATCCACAGGCGTGAGTCATGCCGCGGATGGGTTGTCTTCCACCCCTGACTTGAGTCGCAATACCAGCCGCGCCGTGGTCACTGTTGGTGAGCCGTGGCTGACGCCATAGGTCACAACAGTCTTTTCCTCTTTTCTCCGTTTTGCATGTTAAGTTAGATGTAAGTCTTAATTTTGACTTCTTGAAAGAATTAGAGAATTGATTGAGTTTTGTTTTGTATTTTAGGCGAAGACATCAACCGTTCGTTCTCCGATTATCTTAGTTAGCTCGGATCAAGGTAAGTGGGATTTGTACTCTTTGATCTTTTGAAAATGAGTTTTATGAAATGATAAATAGTTTGAAAGAATTATTTGCTATATAAATGAATGGCTTAAGTGTGGTTAATTGCATTTGTTTATAAAGATGATAATGTGGCCTACATGAATGAATGTTTTGATGAATGAATTATTTGAGTTCTTGAATGTGGTACTCTTTTGACGTGACTAGTTCCTTAATTGTATGAATAATGTCTTTGGGACCGTATTAACCGGTTAAAATTAGTTTTGGGGCCACACCAACCGGTTAAAGTTGGTTTTGAAACCGTGTTAACCGGTAATAGTTAACAACAGGATATCCATGGTCAATTGGAACCATTTGATAGAACTCATTAGTTTGTTCATGAAAATGTATGCCTTTGATGAAAATATGCTTTTGGCCATGTTATCTTCGTATTTAAATTCGATAATGACTTTGTTTATCAAATGTATATGTATGAGTAACACTCTTAAGCCACTGGGAGTACTCTTACCACTTACTGAGTGAATTGTATCGCTCACCCCTTAATTGTTGTATGCAGAGGATGATCCGTTTGTAGGGAGAGGATTGGACTGACTCATGATACTAGCTTTTGGAGATAGGATATGATATAGCAAAGATTTCATGTTATTTATTTTGTATAGATTCTTCCATTTAGAAGTAATTTTGTGATATTAGTGGAAGTATATAAGATGAATTTTTTATTTTGTTTAAGAGTATCAATGTATCACATGACTATGTAATCGAGTTAGTTTCAATGAAATGACTATTTTGGACAGTTTAAGTTCTTGTTTTGCTAGCCTTATGTCATAGCATAGTTTTAGCATGGTGAGTCTTATATTCTGGGCACGGGATGTGACACTATACCTATATCAATATCTGACCATGTCCAACGTGAGGCACAGCTTAAAAAAAAATGCATGAATCATGATGTAGTGTGGACAATAGCAAATAGCATGTACTTCGTATGCTTGCATAGCATCTATAATTTCGGTTTGTAATTAAGATTCACATATTGCGTGATTATGGTCTATTTCGCACCATATATAATAGATTTAGCACCTTGTTTCCCCCCATAATATTGCAGATAAACTTGATGACCAAGTATGGATAAACAAGTAAGCTTTTCTACGTTTGATGGAATGTTTAGTCGACACTTAAGATTTGCATTAATTACGTGATTATTCTTCTTGCTAGAATGCTACTATTAGGTAATATGGTGATTGTAAATCAATTACAATACCTTTTTTTAAGTAACAAAGTCTATTCCCTATGTCAACTATCTTCTTCTTTTATTTTTATTTTTATTTTTTTTTTATTGTTTGGGGGTTGGGGTATATGGGATTCTCTGTGCCACTTTTTTCAATATCAATTGAATGTCACTCTCAAAATAAACGTAATATCACAATTTTATCACGTGATTTAATTTTAAAATAAAGGAGTTTATCTCTCAGTAGAAGTTTGTTTTAATTGTGATACTCAATTGTGATATTACGTTTATTTTGAGAGTGACATTCAATTGGTATTAAAAAAAAGTGGCACAGGTGATCCATGTAGAGGGGGTGGGGGAATTGTGGTGGTGTGGTGGGTTACGCTTGCTGGCGTAGTCTGTATCATCCATGTTTAACTTCCAAAATGATCAAGCAAATAAATGAAGCTGCCAACCATGTGCAGACATGCAATTTAAGAGTTGACGACTAAACCAAAGAACCCTCTGCCCAAAGAGGAAGGGAAAAAAATCCCTCTGGAACTTCTCCTTTTCCTTAACTTTTTGGCCAAAAGGCAACTTAACTGCTTCAAATCGAAGTCAACTTCATCTACAAGTCAGGTGTCCTGCAGCCAAGGGACATATTTAAGTGTTCGTATTTGGCAAAGATTCAATTAGGTAGATGTAATTGGTTATGAATTACAACTTTGGTTTTCTATTTTCCTTCAAAGATAAATATTAATGCTTCGTAAATATGTTCTTTGAGTTAAACTATGTCATGCGATAATCTTATTTGAATTTTTTTTCGATGCAATGATCCATGAAATTATTCTACTTCGAACTTGTTCTCAATAGCTTCTGATTTTTATAAAAATTGATTTTAGAAATGTTGAAAATCAGTTACTCCTGATTGAGATTAAAAAAATCCAAAAACATAGTAAAAATATAAAAATAATTGAGAACATCATAAAATAAATTTTTTAAAAATCATAAACTAAAATCAAATAAAAAAAACTATTAAAAACAATCACTGTGTGACATTGAATTGATTCAGCACCACCGTATTTGGAATTGAATGAACAACTTAATTTGGTGTCATTATCTAGATAAGCCTTCATGGTGGTGATGCACATGAAATAATGATGCAAGCTTTTGTCATTTTTCTAAAAGATTAACACTCTTCAGGCACTTTTTATCATATACATATTCATTCACAAGAATTTTCAAAGCTGCTGCAATTATATTTATAAACAAATAACTCCAAAAATCATCAAATGAAGTGTAAAATATAACTAAAATGACATCAACAAAAAGTGTAGTGTTAATATCACTATCTATTAACTTTTTGTCTCTCCCGTTAAATTAAATAAGCTTTGAGAGGTTTATCCTCTCTAAAATTTCATATTAGAAATTAGGGATTGTGTTTCCTAACAATGCCATTTATCTAAGCAAGCCTAAGTTCTTGATTCCGCCCTTCTGAAATATTATTTGGAGAATAATATTGTAATAATTTTTTTAGATGTAATGCTTGTAAAATAAAAAGTTGTTTTAAAAAAATAAAAATAAAAATAAAAACTACTAGCAAGTATATTAAAAAGAAAGATAAATTGTAGGGGTAGAGTGAGGAACAGAATACAATGTGTTTGTGTGTGCGTGTGTGTGTGAGAGAGTGAGAGAGAGAGTGAGAGAGTGAGAGAGACAGAGATAAGAAGGTGGTAGGGACCACCATGACAAAGGTTTTGTGGAGACGTGGCGGAATCACATGGCGAGTGGGACCAATATGCGGTTAGAGGTGTCAGTGCGGCGTCGCCTGCCTGCCTTTCTCTTCCATCTGTCTTGGAATGCTTAACACCAATGGTCCCCACGTCACCTCCTACGTCGAAAAAAAAATGTAAATTGTCTATTTTTGGAATTGCTTGATTGCGTTTTTCTTTATATATTTTTAAAAAACATAATATCATAACACTTTTTTATATGATATTTATGTAATTAAAATAATTAAAAATATAAAAATTTTCAACCAATAAACCTTCCAAATAAAGACGATTTTTCAAAATCATTAAGGGCAATTGGGTATATATGGCTATAGTTTCCTATGTTTTCCTCTATTTTCAATTGTGCAAAAAAATAAGTTTTGTTTGTTTAAGCATTTTAATGAGATTGATTAAATGTAAGTAGTAAATCACTGAATCTATGTAAAGACTTCGTTTGCATGGTTATTTTTTAGAGCATTTTTAAAAAATATTACTGTAGTAGTTTTAAAGATTTTGATATACTTTTGAAATTAAAAAAAATCAAGTTTTTAAAAATCATATTTCTAAAATGCGGAACCCAACAAACAAGCCTTTAATGGTGCAGAACTCGTCTAATGAGAATGTGAAATGCTATGTGAGAAATTTTCTGAGGCCACCTACATAGTTTAATCTGAATTAATATGGTGAATGATTGTGCGATATATGATATGCTGATTAATTTTGAATCATGCCTCTTTTGGACTACAATATCTTGATTTTTTTTTTTCATGAAACGTTTTGTCTAATATAAATCCTTGTTCTCCGGCGTTACACAATAAATAAAATATAACTATTTATATCTTTTTTTGTGTTAATTAATTTATAAAGTAAGGAATGACACCTTAACTAAACTATTTATCATCTTTGATATTCCTCCAAAAGCACATTTTTAAATGTTCTTATCTTTTTCTTTTTTCTTTTTTTTTTGAGGAATTAAATGTTCTTATCTTTAAAAAATAAAGGGATCTAGTACACGGCATGGGCCAAAGGCTACTTGTACAGTATTGGTTTGAATTGTGAGCGTAAATGCTTGAAAGACGAGAGAAATTTAATGAACAACAAAATGTGTTGCTTATGTAGGAGTACAACATTAAAGCAAATTTATTTGAAAAAAAATGGATTTTACAAATACAAAAACATCGACACTAGCTTGTTGATTATATTAACAAATAATTATTCATTACTTTCTGATTCGTTGGATTCAAATCGAAGGTATTGAATATTTTGTCAAACCAATAAAATAAGAAGAATTTTTTCATCTTATATTCTGTCGAGAAGAAAATTCAATCCAACCTAACATCTGAAAGACGCCATAACTCAATAATTATAGGGGTTAATAACACTTTGCCCCCCTAAAGGTATAGGGGAGTCACACTTTTGCCCCTCTAACTTTTAAATATAAACATTTTGCCCCCCAGTCAAGTAGGTGAGAGAAAATTTAGTTAAAATAAATAGTCAAATGACACAAATACCCTTGACTTGGTAGAGAGAAAAATTTTAGGAAAAAAACTCAACCATTACAATATTTTTTAAAAATAATTCTACAAACTTTCAAATAAAATAAACTACTGAATTTTAGATGAATTAAATATAAAAAATAGCTAACAAAAAAATGTGATTATGATATCATAAAAAATTATACTTTTTCTACTGTTAAAGAGGATCTTTACTAATTTTTTACTAAATAAAAATTGCAATGTTATGAATGCAAATTGAAACTTTTGATTTTTTTTTCTTGATTTAAGGAAAATTCTTAATTTACAAAAAAAAAAATCTCAATTTTAACTTTGCATTCATAACAGTGTAATCTTTATTTGGTAAGAAATTAGTAAAGGTCCTCTCCAATAGTACAAGAAGTATAATCTTGTATGATATCATTGTCACATTTCTTGTTAACTATTTTTCATATTTAATTAATCTAAAATTCAGTAGTTTACTTTATTTGTAAGTTTTTCATAAATATTTTTATAAAATATTGTAACGCCTGAGTTTTATTTTCAGAAATTTTCCTCTTTGCCTAGTCAAGGGTATTTGTGTCATTTGACTATTTATTTTAACCAAATTTTCTCTCACCTAATTGATTGAGGGGGAAAAATGTATATATTTAAAGGTTAGGGGGGCAAAGTGTTATTTACCCTAATTATAGCGTGCTTTGTCAATGCCATTAATGGATTTTGAGATCCAATTGTTACAGATTACAACTATAAAAATTTCTTAGATTTTCCTACTCTTCCCCTTACTCTTACTTTGTACAAGTGCTTTAATAATCCAAATACTTATGTAACTATGTCCTTAATAACATAAAATAAATCCAATGCATGATAAGTAATTCGAATAGATCAAGAGATATGCTGTTTTAGTTATTAGATATAAAGAAATAAAGATAAATTTTCATTAGCTTAATCACTATTCTGAACATTCTATTTTCTTTATTAGATGACGAGTGTATAAATTGGAAGCTCATTACTACTTTGTAAAAGGGAAAAAAAAAACTTAGACAAAAATTGCAATTGTAAAACATACGTTGATATATTCAATGATCATATATTGAATATTATAAAAATAGTATATCCATTCCTCAAAAGTAAGTAGAAATCATTGAGAAAGTCTTTGCGCGCGTGTACAGACACACACATACACATATTTTATAGTTAGTTTGGGAGTTTATGATAGAAAAGAAAAGAAGAGTAAAGATAAGTTAGAAAAAGAGAAGAAAAAGAAGGGAAAGGATACAAGTTGGTTAGGAGTTTAGGAAGAGAAAATAAAGTAAGGAGACTCGTTGGTCAATAAAATTTCTTATATCACTTTTTTAAGA